>JARJDV010001032.1:0-77346 GCA_030264675.1 Anaulacaspis nigra | reverse complement strand
GAGGTATATTCCCATAGTATCCTCCCATAATCGGTGGAGTGTCAAGGTTCTGGTCCTGCCACGAGATGAATACATAGGAATATTGCAATTTAAATGACGCAGGACGCGGATGGAGTTGGTTGAAATATTAAATTTCATTGGGGAATATGAATTCAAACTATTTCCACCTGTAGAAATCGATGGGTCTTTCCCCAGCTAAAATCAACAGGGAAGAGAAAATCTCGTGACCAAAATACGCACACCTAATGCACGGATAGAAGAAATTATCCCACCAGGCCATGAAGGAACAATAGTACTTCAGGAGAAGCCTGGGATCCGATTAGAAAGACCCATTTCAATACTTCCCCACTGCTGACCCTGAGTGCCCCAATGCTTTACACGCATTCGTAGACCTACCAAACAAATTCCTCGCTAAAGGACTACACCAAAGGTCTGAAAGGACGCAACAATACAATTACGTGAAGGGTTGGAATCCATTCTGGAACTTCTGGTTAAAAAAAGAATTAAGGTCGAAGGGCCAACTACCTCCCCGGTGACCATATAGTCTAACAGCGAAGGGAGGGAGTACTATTAGATATCAAGGGGACATCGAACTCAGCCAAGCAGTAAAGTTCCTCGAAAACCCCCCGCCCACATGAAGGGTATTCTGAGAAATCTTAAGATTGTCCCCTCAACTGGGAAAGGAGTATTTCCTGTCTCGTAGACATCCATTCTTCAGAAAGGAAGAAGGCGGGGAACGGACCCAGGGGTAAGTGTAACCACAGGTGGTCTGCACGCGTACTCAAACCCTCCATTAATAGACCCTTTGCTAACTTGTTTAAAAAACATCGATTGGTTCGAACCGAAGCTCACGCTCAGGCCTCGATAGCAGAGATGCCCAGCAAAATGCACATGAAAAATGCGGTTCGGCTTTTATTAGAAACGGGAGTATGCTCAATATGCATCCGGAATGGATACTGGATTGTGAAAATCCTTCAAGAGGAAGGATAGATCCATGGAGGAATCGCCAGAGGATAACGAGAACACCCGAGTGAAACCCTGAAGGACCACTTGGTCCTGCCATACAAATGAGACCTCGAAGGGACTGCGTCGAGATAAAAAAAAACAAAAACGGTTATTCTGAGAATAATACTTGGGAAACTATCCCGGAGGTTAAGAACCCAGTCTTATCTAAAACGTGTTCTAGAGTTGGATCAATCATCACGAGAGTAATTTCCCTATTAAGCCGGATATAAAGTCCATATTAAAGAAAATGAACAAAACAATCACCATCACCATCAATTGTACCCATGGATTCAAATCCAAATTTTAGGCTTAAAACTATAATTAACAATAACCTTGGCCCACATTTTTAACTGTTTTAAAACCAGTTTTACTCAGTAAGTTTAATATTATTGTTTAATTCAACAGTTTTTGGTCCAATATGTCATAATTTCAAACTTTGATTAAGAATTAATTAATATCTTATTAGTTATCCCATCATAGTGTCGTATTAACGTCAAATCACTGCCACGTGTCGCGAAAAAAAAGGTTAAATTATGTTTAGATTACACGAAAATTTAAAAATAAATAATAAATTAGTATTTAACTATTTATTTTGTCATTAAGCACTTGAAATTTTAACTTGATTATGTGGGATTTTTATGATTTTAACAGATTTATTAGCCGCGGCCATTGTGAATCCCCACGTGGCGTAGTGAAGCAACAGGAAAACGCAAAGTGTGCAGATTTGGCGGCCATTTTGATGCAGCAGAAGATCAACTAAAGGCATGATTATACGCGTTTTTGAGTTATTACACGTTTGATTTATTTAGAATTAAATCACTTTAGACGATTATGCGCATTTTGATATGATGAACTACACTAATTAATTAATTAATTTTATTAGATTGTTTAAAGTTTTATCGCGCACTTCTGCTCAACATGATGATTCGAATTAGAATGATCGTTGATGCTCGAAATCTGTTCAAGTCTGCTTCTATCAAATACGTCACATGACGCGCATGCGCATTGCATCAAGTACAGGATGCGGCATCATTACAAATCTACATTTACAGATATATTTAAAGAAAAATACTCAAGATTAAGAAAAAACATTTTCACATTTATCCTTTAGCATCAACAAACTTTCATTTCCGATAGTTTTGTAAATAATATCTGACAAGTTGTAACAGGTTTCTTTTGTATATTGTCTTTGAATATTGCATTATCCTGTATATATACTGCTTAAACGTCTGTTGAGCCATCCGAACATGTAACGATTAGACACGAATGCTATTTTACTTAAAAATGTAAGAAGAAATTAACTAAATAATTGAAATATCCTTTAATTCACTTGAAATAAATTCAGATTTAGATGAAAATTATTTAAAACTTCAAAAAATGAATAATTTCTTAAAGTATGTAACATAGGCAACCTTCCTTGCCTCTTGCGCCGTTAGTGTACATTGCTGATTCGGTGGTGAAGAAGGCTGGTTTAGTGAGGTTAAGTGATCCCAAGCTTCTTAGATACCTAGATTTAACTGCTGTGCTTCTTCATGAGGGTAATTATCATCATTATCTATGTTAATCCAACACTAAATCATCTCTTCTTCTTATGCACTTAGTGAACTCATACTTTACAAGATGTCAAGCAAGAAAAATCCCTTAATTATGGAGTTTCTATCCTCTCCATTGGGAAGAATGCCACTTCAGGAAAAGAATTCTGCCAAAAAGAAGAAACCTGAGCTTGCTTTAGATGAAGCAACTAAAGATCAGCTTTATCAGGTGATCATGAATGATCCAGAAGCTAAAAAGAGGGTGCTTAACCTCATGAAGGAGAACAAAGCTCAATTTGACAAAGTCAAAAAGCAGAAACTTGTTGCTACACCACCAGCGCCAAAAGTGTTGACACCCAATGCTCTAATGCACAAAGCTGCTTACGAGAAGACCAAAGAGAAGAGATTGATTCTGGAGCAGAGAGCTCGGGATGAACTTGATGGTATTGCCTGCTCACCATTGAGAAAACAAGCTAAAAACACACTGTTGAAGGGCGTTAACGCGTTTATTGAGGTGGTGCACAGGAGCCAGAATAAATTTGAATGTGTTAAGGCACTTTTGATTGACATGGGGGCCAATGTTTCCACAAGACTCAACAAAACTGTGACACATGTCATCTATAAGGATGGCAAGTACGAGGTGTTTAAGGAGGCTAAACGATTGGGTATTCCATTGGTTTCATTATTATGGCTCGATGCTGTTAATAAGTCTGGCGTGAAGGTTAATGAGAAGAATTACCCAGCGCTCGGCAGTCAAGCGAATTATGTCGCTTGCTGTGAAATGTTAAATGTAAGTTGTAGAAAAATTGGTGGGAATTTGATATTTTGAGGTTGGTTTCAGAAATTATGTGACGGTGATGCGAGTTGCATAACTAGGGGAAAGGACGCTGCGACCTCTGTGGCAAAGAGTGATGTGACAAAGCAGGCAACCAACATTGCACTGATAAGAGACATGGAGAACAACACTGCACGACAACTAAATTTCAGTCCCATTGTGGAGGAGAACAGCAAGGAACTTTCAGTAAATTCACCAGCAACTTCGCTGTTTAATTCCGTAATCATTGAGGATGATAGCAAGATGGATTTTGCCTCGCCGTTCTCGGCAAAGATTCAAGTTCGGAAGAGTACGAGTAGGAGGAAATCAACGTTTGCTTCGAGTTCATCATCGAGTGGAAAGCTTTCTTCGTTGAGGGTCAGCAGTTCTTCGAGAAAGTCGTCTGCATCTTCAGTAAGTAGACGAAACACGATGGGCGTTTTGAGTACAGTTAACATGATTGATAGCACAAGATCAGCGGATAGTAAGGGTACTGAGATTGATAGCAATAAACAAATCTCGGCTGAAGATATCGATTTGCAAGTATCGCACGATTCCAATTCGTCTTCGTTGTCGATGATTTCTTCGGTGGCGTCGAGTAGTTTTGAGGCGGCGTTTGGAAATCGCCGGAAATCGTCAGCAAGTTCGCTTGTTATTGAAGGTAGCAATGAATTTGTGGATGATTCAATTGTAGAAAGCACTTTTGGTGTGACCACACGCAGAAAGTCGATTAGGATTTCTCAACGACAAGTGGCAACAACGCCAAAGGGCGGTTTTGAGGTTAAGGATTCTGAATCGGATGCAGTGAAAGGGTTGAGTGTAAGTTCTTCGAGGAGTTCATTAATTTCTGCAACTCAAGAAAATCCTGCAGTGAGGAGAATTCAAAATATAAGTAAGAAATCAGTGAGATTTTCACAACAAGATGTAAGAAAAGGGTTGGATGAGGAAATTACTGAGAAGGGTCAATCAAATTTTGAGGTTAATTCACCTTTGGTTAGAAAAAGTGTGAGTACACGTAGAAAATCTATGAGGATTTCTGAACAAGATGAGAAAGTGGTGAATAAGGAAAGTGGTGATGAAAATTCTGCAAAGAAATCTGATATTTCTGAAACACAATCAAATTCTGAGGTTAATTCACCTTTGGTAACGAAGAGTGTGAGTACACGTAGAAAATCTGTAAGGATTTCTGAACAAGATGAGAAACTGGTGAATAAGGAAAGTGGTGATGAAAATTCTGCAAAGAAATCTGATATTTCTGAAACACAATCAAATTCTGAGGTTAATTCACCTTTGGTTAGAAAAAGTGTGAGTACACGTAGAAAATCTGTGAGGATTTCTGAGAAAAATGAAACAACTCCAAGAGGAAAGATGATAAACACAGAAATTGTTGATGAAAGTTTGGAGGATTCCATTTTGAATTTGGTTGTGGATTCATCTGCTTCAGAAATTTCTGAAATTCCTGCAACTCAACCTAACCTCAAAGTTAAGAGTGTGGTCACACGGAGGAAATCTGTCAGAATTTCCCAACAACAAAACAATGCTTCGTCTCAGAATGAAATGCAGGATTCAGAATCTAGAACATCAGACGAAAGTTCTGAAACCTCTAGTGCCAAAACGTCCAAGCAAGAAAGTTTTAACAAGTCACAGAATTCTGCAAGTGAAAGTCAGAATTCTACATCTACTTTTTCTAATTTAATGGTGGATTTGAGTAGTTCTGATAGTTCTAAATCAAATTCACCTTTGAGAAATAAGAAATCTGCAAGTTCAGATTCTACATCAAGCTCAAGTACTCCAGAAAGTTCCAAACCTAACCTCAAAAGTAAATTGGTAGAGGAAGTCAATCCTCGAAGGAAATCTGTAAGAATTTCTCAAAAAGTCGCAACAATGTCCAAAGATTCTGACACAAGTGATGCAAGTTCTGAATCTGCCGAGATTTCTGAACCACGTACGATTACAAAACCCGTAAAGTCGAAAGTTCGCAAGACGTCCAAACGTCGTTTGAGAAATGTAAACGACTTGCAAGTGTCCAGCGATGAAGATTCCGAGGAAGAACCAGCTCGGACACAGAAAAGCAATAAAACTATGAAATATGTGGTGGCGACACAGTCGAAATCGCTTGCTGAAGATGTAGAATGGTCTTCGGATGAGCATTTTGAGAGTATGAAGAAAATGCAAATTGAGAAGCCGAAGGATACAAGAATGAAGCATATCGTATGGACGCAATTCGATCGGGAGGAATCCTTGCGATTGAAAGCCATCTTGGATTCTCTGGGTAGATGTAAAACAGCTGTGAATGTTACGAATCGTACGACGCATTTGGTTTGTAAGGTTCCAGTGTGCACCATCAACATTCTAAGAGGGTTGATTCGTGGCGTTTGGATACTGCGCAGTAGCTGGGTATGTGTTTTGTAGGTTATGCTGTAAGGTTAGGGTGTACTTGATGGTGTTTTGCAGGTGTTTGATTCGGAAAAGGCGGGGAAATGGTTGAATGAGGCTGATTATGAAATGGTGGAATATTCTCCAGCTGTTGCAGTGAGTACATAACCTAAATTTTGATAAATTGATGGTGAAATTTGCTTGTTTGTTTTTAGACCAATCGTTTATTGCGTGAAGTATGTGGACGTAAACATCGTGAACGCTATTTTAAATTGTACAATAATATTTTCGTAAGTGAAAATTGTCATCCTTCCAAGGAGATCCTGATGGAGTTGATTGGATCCTGCCAAGGACCTTTGACGGATGATATAGCGAAGGCGGAAGTTGTGATTGGAGATCCTGGAGTTGAGGTTAGGGCTGGACAAACTGTCGTGAGGGAGAGATGGGTAATGGATTGTATAAGTCAGTGTGGATATGTTGCGTTGGAAGACTATGCTTTAAGCCGGACGTCGATTTGATTGATTGATTGAATATCGATTGAGCGAGGGGAATGAACGACGAATTAAGAGGAGAACAGGTTTCTAATTTTCGATTCGAATCGGTTACGACGTAAAAATGATTGGTTAAACATTGATTTGTTTACTTTCGTGTTGTGATTATGAACAATTATTAATTGCTCTCTAATTGCATATTTTCTGTCAATGCATTTTTTAAATAAAAAAAAGGAATATTTATAATAGGGATTTGTTTCGATAATGCTCGGTTATGATCGTTGAAAACATCTGTCAAAATGGAAAAGTCAGGTTATTATAGCAAATTTTGGGGTAAACAAATGAAAATTGTTTAAATAATTAGCATGATTATTGAATGGGGCATTGGAATAAATAAGGTTTTTAGTTTGATTCTGACATCTGATGGAAAGGGGTTAGGTAGGCAACTTCTGATGCATACAAGTAAAGTTTTATGATGAAAATACAGTTTTAAATGCAAGAAAATGTTTATTAAGATCTAAAATATTGATATAATAGTGCCTTTTTGTACATTCATTGTATTAAGACTACGACTATTTTTAATTCAATTGTTTTAAATTGAAATTAACATTAATAATGTTTAAAAACAAAAGAATCAACGCCATTTTTCTACTTACTAAGTCATTTCGTGTAAAAATTAGACTTAAGTAATAATTAAGTACATTACTTAAGATTAAATTATCTCTAACCTCAAAAGATAATGAATATTTATTACTTAACACGAAATTATGTATAATCTAACCTTAAAAGCGAATGAATATTAACTAATTATAACAAAACGTGGTTAATAATGAAAATTGTTGCTATTAATTGCATATTCAATTGTTTCAAATTGAAATTAACATCAATAATGTTTAAAAACAAAAGAATGTAAAAATTAAATTGATTTACAAAAAATAATTAAGTATATTACTTAAGATTAAATTATCTCTAATCTAACCTTAAAAGATAATGAATATTTAAGTAGCTAATTATGTAATTACCTAATTATATAAAACGTAAGTCCATCTGGTTAGATCGGTTGAAAGGAAGAGTTTGCCTGGTGGTGGACAGAGGTCAGTGCAAAGTTGAGAGTTGTTGTTTTATAATTGATTAACTAAGGTTATTTATTATAAATTATATCGGAAATAAATGAATAAGTAAATTATATGAAGTAATTGATTAGTTAAAATGTAATATTAAAATGATCGATGATGAAATGATGAAAAATAATCGATTGATTAAAGCGCTATCTAGTTTTTACACGTTTTATCTTGTTGATACGCAATTGATGTTTACAGATCACTGATAAAAGTGAACTGAGTGAAATTCTACAATTAGACAGCATGTGCATCAAAGTGCAATCACTCTCTGTCACTTATAACGTCTTAAGTCATCTTACTTAAACCACTCTGTGATATTCAACGTCTTGAACCAAGATGCCTCACAACGCATGCGACTCCAAACTGCTTGCAACGTAAGTAAGCATCCTCTGAGATCCAATTGACTTAACTTAAGCCCTGTTGTAGATACATCAGAGAGTCAAAGATGTTTAGCGCGAAAATCAAACACAATCTACGCGAAGTTTACAATTCCTCATGCAAAGATCCGGATGGATTCACACATGCTGATGCCATGCATTGCTATCCACAGAGGAAACGAGAGCAGCTGATGGATATGATTATGGAGATGTTGTACGTACGCAGAAGATTGAAGCTGTTTGCACATGAAATTCTGACATTCTGTGATATTGACATCATGGATCATATGCAAAACACCTCGAGTTTTGTAGGTTTCAGCTCAGGGCTTGCTGCAACGATTGCACCACTGGCTGAATATAGTGCGATGCTGTTTGAGGATATTCTCAAAGTGTGTGCCGAGTTTGAGCTTTTTGAGAAGCCTTTGTCTTTACATGATTCAATGCCTTCATTGGATTATGCATTCAGTCATATTGAAATTGATTCAGGTATGTTAAGTGATTTACATGCACATTTAAATCAACATTTATGTCAAGGTACGGTGAAATCATTGGTTATGTCAATTTGAAGGTTAATTGTGTATTGATTTACAGCACACATTCCTGCACAGAGTGATGATGATGATGATGCTGCAGAAGTGAGCAAATATCTGGATCAAATTCATGATTCCCCATGTGATTCCCCAATTGATTGGACAACGTATGTTTGGTTGCCTATCGAGGATAGGTTAGATGTGGGTTGCATAGCTTATGATTTCAATTTTTAGGTTAGAATCACCTGTTGAAGAGGAGGAGGGGTCTGATGATACAAATTCTGAAATAATTCCTCATATTACACGAATTCAACGAAAGAGGGATTTTTCTACAACTAGTGATGATGATACCGCGTCTCAGAATTCTGAACCTGTACGCAAAGCTAAGAAACGCATCAGGGGTGATTTGAAAAGTGATTCAGAATCCATGGCGAGTATGCGTTCTGCATCGCCACAAACTCCAGAATTTACGATGGAGACAAGTATGGAGTTTCCTGTGGAGTCATGTGAGGATGAGGTGGATTTGATTCTGGATAGAATTATTGAGAGTGACGATGAAGGATCATATTCTGAATCTACGGAGGATGATTCTGAAAGACCACCGAGGCGAAAAAGATCGAGGAAGAAGAATTCTGAGAAAAAGGTGAGTTCAGAATTGGGAATTGGCTGGATTCTAGGCTTGTTCGATTGTAGATTGTGGATCCGGAAGATGCGTGGCGTTTGGATCCGTTGCTAAGGGGGGCACTTTCCGCACCGGGACCTTCGAAACCCAGAAGTATCTCAGAAAATGAATCTACGAGTATTGATAGCTACTCGATCAGTAGCTATAGTGAGTCGATTAGCAGCGAGTCGGAGGAGGAGGTTGATGATGGTCGAAAATTGAGCGAAAGCCAGTAAGTGTGCAGACGCCATTTTGTTTAGAGGGCGTGGTTAAGGTTACGATGGTGACCGATGAGAATCGAGAGGAATGACGCCATTTTGTTTTTGGGGTGTGGTCAAGATCTTGATGCTCATTGGTTGAATCGTGGCCGAACATGACCGAAGAGAAACGAGGGGATTGAATTCGGTTTTTTTTCAGAAATTCGTTGAGATTAAGTGTGAAAAGTGATACGAGTCCTGGAGGATCGAAACGAGGACGTAGAAATGTCCGAGAGATAATTTCGCACAGGGATTTGAACGAAATAACCAAAGAGGCGACTGCCGAGGAGCATTTGCGACGTGAGCGATTACGGATGAAGATTTCGAGTCAGGATTTAATGGCGGACGATGATGAATTGGTGCTGGATGCGACAGATCCGGAAAACAGGATAGTCGTTCATAGAAATCTGGCCAAAGTGCTGAAAACGCATCAACGCAAAGGGGTTGCGTTCATGTGGGACAATTGCTACGAAAGCGTGTCACGTGTTGCACAATTCGAAAGTGGGGGCGGTTGCATACTTGCGCATTGCATGGGGTTAGGAAAAACTCTGCAGGTAAACAATCTGATGACGTAGTTGGCTTGCAGCCTAGTCAGAATTGAGCTGGGTTTAAGGTTATGTTGTTTGGTTTTTAGGTTATAACTCTTGTACATACATTGTTTAAACACAATGTAGGTGGCTTGCGCAAGGTGCTTGTCATTGTTCCGCTGACGACAATTAGCAATTGGGAGAAGGAAATCGAAAAGGTGTTTGCGTACGTTGGCGATGCGAAATTAAACTTTGACGTGCACACGCTGCAAAGCAGTGAACGAATGGATTATCGTATAGCCATCGTGCGATCGTGGCACACGTTTGGTGGGGTGCTGTTGATGGGTTATGAGGCTTTTGGTAAGATGGTGCGCAAGGATGAGCCGGAAGTGCTGCAGATGCTCGTAGATCCGGGACCAGATCTTCTCGTTTGCGACGAGGGACACAAATTGAAGAATGGCAAGTCGAATAGGACGATTATGATTAACCGGGTTGTCACGAAGCGTCGGATTATCCTTACGGGTACGCCGATGCAGAATAATCTGGATGAATGTAAGTATCTAACCTCATATAATCTTATTTGAGCTAACTTAACCTTACTTATCTTTACTTACTTACTAATCCTGACTTAACCTTACTTCTTTTGACGTAATCTCACTTATCCGTACTCAAACTTACTTATTCAGACCTAACCTTACTTATCTTTAATTAGTTATTCTGACTTAATTTTGCTTATCTTTACTCAATCTTACTTATTCTGACTTAACCTTATTTACTTATGCTTACTAAACCTCGCTTATCCCTATAGATTTGCTGATCTTGACTTAACCTTACTTATCATGATGTAACCTCACTTATCCATATTCAGCCTGACTTATTCTGACCTAACCTTACTTATTTTTACTTACTTATTCTGACTTAACCTTACTTATCCTGAGTTATGATCACTTATTCTTACTCAACCTTACTTATCTTGACTTAACCTTACTTACTTATCTTGACTCAATCTTACTTATCCCTATTAAACCTTACTTATCTTTATTGACTTACTTTTCCTGACTTAACCTTGCTTACTTTTACTTAACCTTACTTATCCTGACTTAAGATCACTTATCTTTACTTAACCTCACTTATGTTGAGTGAACCTTACTTATCCTTGCTTATTCTGACCTAACCTTACTTATCCTGACATAACCTTACTTAATCTGTACTAAAACTTACTTATTCTGATATAACCTTGCTTATCTCTATATAACCTTACTTATCTTGATTTAATCTCACATATCTTTCTTTAATCTTACTTATCTTGACTTAACCCATTTCTAAACCTTACTTATCTTTGGAGACTTGCTTTTCCTGACTTAACCTTGCTTATCTTTACCCAACTTTGCTTATCCTGACTTAAGCTCACTTATCCTCGCTCAACCTTACTTATCTTGACTTATCCTCACTCAACTTAACTTATCCTAACTCATCCTTACTTATTCTGGATTTAAGGTTACCTATTCTAACATAACTTTAACCTCACCCAATCTTGCATCATCGTATTTTAGCTAACTTAACCTCACATAGCAGTGTTTAACCTAATTCCATTTTTCTGAAACTTAACCTAACTGCTTGTACAACCTAATTTACGTGGATTTGCAGATTTTCATATGATCAACATTGTTAAACCCAACATCCTGGGAACTCAGAAGGAGTTCAGGAATCGCTTTGTCAACCCGATTACGAATGGACAGTATGAGGATTCCAGCGAACGTGATATCACGGTGATGAAGAAGCGCAGTCACGTGCTGCACAATATGACTGAGGGATTCATTCAGGTGAGGCGGGTAAATATTGAGGTTAGGATTAAGTTTCTAACCAAAGTTTTTTTTGCAGAGGTACGAGGAGAGAGAGCTGCATCAGTATTTGCCCGGGCGATTCGATTTCGTACTTAAAGTCGATTTGGCCGAAGTGCAAGCGAGGTTATATATGAATTACTTTCATAATGAGGCGTACAAGCGGCGTTCGCTCTTTGATAACGCCAATATTCTGCATATGATCTGCGGGCATCCGTATACGCTCGTTCTGCAAACCGAATTGGTAAGTGGAACAATTAGGTTAGGTTGCAAGGTAACCTTACTTTGTGTTTTCAGTTTGGCAAGACGCTTCGCAAGAAGATGGTCAAAGAAAACGAGGAGTTGAGCAACGAAGTGACGGAAATGTTGATCAACGATCGCCGATGGTGGCAGGATGCGATGCCGTCGGATTATGCAACCAACATTGCACTGAGTGCGAAATTTCAAATTCTCTTATCGATTATCGATTTGTGCTTGCGGCACAACGAACGTGTGCTCGTCTTTAGCAGTTTGATCATTGAGCTGGACGTGATCGAGCATTTTCTCAAGCGGGAAAATGGCTATTGGAACCATGGTGTGACTTATCTGCGGATGGATGGTCGCGTGTCGGTGAAGAAGCGCGATTTGTATTGCAAGCGGTTCAATAATCGTGGCAATAAGTTGACACTGTTCCTGCTCACGCAAGGTGTGGGCGGGCTGGGTTTGAATCTGGCGGCGGCGAATCGTGTGGTGCTGATGGACGTATCGTGGAACCCGACGAAGGACAATCAGAGTATATTCCGCGCGTACCGGTTGGGACAGGAGCAGGTTTGCTACGTGTATCGATTGGTCGCACGCGGCACGATTGAGGAGGTTATCTACGAGCGGTCGGTGACGAAACAGGCGATTGCTGGACGTGTCGTGGATAAAATGCAGATTTCCCGCTTGTTTACCGAGTCCAGTATGGCGTCCATGTACAGATGTGAGGTGGATGACAAGAGTCCACGTCCTGTGCCGATTGTACCATCGGATCGGGTGCTTGCCGAGTTGCTGAAACGCCATCAGTGCATACATACGTATCATAACCATGATGATTTGCTGAAGAATCGACCCGAGGAGGATTTGAACGAGGAGGAACGCAAAATGGCGTGGGAGGAGTACGAAGCGGAGAAGAATTGTGAGTATAACCTAGCAATTGATGGGTTTGGGATGATGGAGGATTGTTTATTTTGCAGATCAAGCAATATCACCACAGAATTTGGTCGATGCTCCAATGGTGATGTCGCCGCCCAATTTGCAGGTTAGCAATCCGACGACGTATTTGGTGCCAAGGCCTTTTCACGAGCTGGCCGCCATTCCGGCGTGCACGAATAAGATTGTGATGCTGGAGTTGGAGAGTGGGATGTTTGAGCGGGTGAGGTTAAGTGCGCAGGGTTTGGTGTTTAAGGAGGGTTCGGGTGTGAGGAATTTCATGGCGGGTCAACTTTCGCGCGCCGCAGAGATTTTAATAGCGCCCAGTGATGCGACGACCCATTTCTATCGGATCAATCGAATGGGCGAGGTTTCGATGCACAATTATAACGTATACCAGTGTCATTATGCGGCATTGGAGAGGGAGCGTGGGCATACGCAACCCACGTCCCCGACGAGGTTGTTGGAGATGCCCACCGAGCAGTTTAAGTTGATTAATCCCATCGTGAAGACGACGATTCCCGAGTGGGTGTTGAATATTCGCAATGCGGATGAGAGGGTGAAGAGTGTGGTGGTGGATAAGAGGGTGATTGATCTCGGCCAGAATGGACATTTGAAAGTTTCAAGTGAGTATAGAGGTGGGGAATTGGGAATTGGGGTGGTAATAGCAGGGTTTTTGATTTGTTTTAGATGAAGTGCCTATTGTTATAGATGATTGAGGCTTGTTGTTGACTGATATCTTTCGTTTTGTTTGTGATAAAAGAAGACTATAATATATTTAAGTTAGGCGTAATAAAGTTTGTATTTGATTGTAAGGGGTTGGAGGTTATGATTGTGGTTTGTTTTGAGGATGAGTGACGTCTCAACAATTAGGTTAGAATCGAAGGTTGATGAGGAGTGAACTCAAAGGGAAATGCGGGACGCGTTACAGAATTCTGAAGCTAGAATGCATCAAGGGTAAACACCCTGAGAAGTGTTTCAGAATCAATGGGGAGTACACGTTCTCCATCGCCATAAATTCTAGAATTTAATATGGGTATAAGTTCGGGTTTTTCTCTGGAATTACGTGGAGATGAGGACAGAATTGATGAGAGTGATGGAGGAGCATCATTTTCTGAATCTTTTGAGGATTCTAGAAGAACAGCAAAGGCCAAGGAGAAGATCTGAGAGAGGAATTCTGAGAAAAAGATCAGTTCAGAATTGCAAATACGATTGATTTTTTGATCCAGAAGACGTTTGAGGTTTGAATCCGTTGCTGAAAGGTTCACTTCACGAACTGAAGTTGATATAGGCAACACAGTGAACGCTGTCTTCGAAATGAGTTGATGAAGAGGGTTTCTAAATTGTTGAATTTATTTATATTTCGTCAGTGTTGGAATCACTGGTTACGAATTATTATGTTTATGTTTACTTAGATTGGCACTTTGATTCGCGGAAATATTTGAATTTAATAAAACGATTTGCGTAAGTTTATTTAAATAATTTTTTACTTATATTTATAACAAAATAAAGATATAAACAGAGGAATATAATATATAATGCCCGATGTTTACATTATTATGTTTAGTGACCACTGCTTTCGAGCATCCGATCGAATCCGATTTACTTCGATTCCCCGAAGATGTTTGACAGGCGCGAGATCAGTGGTTGCCAAACTTATTTAACTCACTCAATGCCGGTTTAATATTTGTTAGTGATCAAATATTACTTGATTAAATTCTAATTTAACGTCTTTTAGCATCATTTATCATGCACCTAACATAATCACTGCCCTCTTCCACTTTTCAGCGTCCACAAAAGGGCGAAAATGTCCACGTTGAGAAGCACTGATCCAGACATATCATATGTAGCTCTGGCGGGAATCGAGCGCGAGTCATCACATAACCAACAAAACTAACGAACGTTCTCATTGTTGTGGTGTACTTTCATTGTTATTAAGACTTAAAAATAAACTTATTCTGAATCGTACTTAGTGTTTAAGTCAAAATAAAGTGAATTTAGTGTTTAGTTTGACTTGTTTCAATAATGGAATCAACAGGTGAAGTAGTTGATTCAATAGAAAACAAGGAATCTTCAGTGGATGCAAATCAAGATGATTCAGTTACTAATGAAGAAGCAGAAGAAGACATAGATGAAGAAATTACCTTTAATAGAAAGAAACGAGCAGTTTTTCTTACATCTGATGATAGTGATGAAGAAAATGACAACAAATCAATAACAAATGCTGAGGAAGATGATGATCAACAGGTTGTTGATAAAGAAATAGGAGAGGATGATGATAATCAAGCTGAAAATCATTCAGAAGTAGATAAAGAGAATTTGATAATGAATTTGTTTATTACACATAATATTGTAGGTTAACTCTGATGAAGAAGATGTGCAAATTGCACCATTGCAATACAAGAGGAAATCAAGCAAGAAAAGCACTGAAATTGAAGATGAAAATAGGAAAATGTCAGCTAGAGAAGCCCTTGAGCAGAGGAAAGAAATTGATTCAGAATCGCAACGAATGCTTAGAGAAACCAATATTTCATTGCCGTATCACAAGCCAAAACAGAGATCACTTTTGGAATTTCTCAAATCGCGATCCCGGTTTGCGGAAGTCGTTCCGGAAAAAGTGCATCAAATGCCCACAGCATCTGCAATCAAGATGAGCAAAGAACATTTGGAGGTTATCAGTTTGAAACTGAAGGAACGAGAAAAACAAGTGGAAACTTTCTACAAAAGCGACAGCGAATCTGAGAAAGAGGAGAATGAAAGTGAGGAATTTGCTGAGGAGATTTTAAGTGAGCTTATTGGGAATGTGATTGACTTAAGTCAGAGGGAGAAAGTGGAAGTTGTGAAGAAGGAAAGCAAGGTTAAAAGCTGGATGAGCGCAGAATTGGCTGAATTGAGACCCAAATTGAGAGGTGAACCTAATTTAGTGATCGATTTAGAAAAAGGAACGACATTTCAGAGTGAAATTAGCGTTTTGATGGACAGATTCATGCAACATAGCGGTAAGAGAAACATAACCAAAAAACCATCCAAGGTTGAGCTGGATGTGGTTTGTGTGTCGCAGTCTGGCGACATCTACAAAGAGAGGTTAGCGCTGAAAGCGGAAAATAATGAGGAACCGGAAATCGTCGAAACTCCCGGGGTGAAATTCAAACAGTTGAGGCAAAACCTGCGGGAGCAAATGGCTAAGAAGCGTAATGAGCAATGGATGGAAAGGCAGAGGTTAAAAGAGGAAAAGCAGGATGAAGAACAGGAAGAAGAGAAAGAATGTTGTGTGGAAGATGATTTTCTTGATGATGAAGCTGAATTTACTGATGATGAAGAGGAATTTTCATCTAGTGATGAAGAAGAGGAAGATGAAGAGAGGAAAACTAAGAAATTGAAGAGAATTATCAATAATCCTGATGAATCTGAAGAGGAAGAGGAAAAAGTGGAGGAAACAAAGAATCTTCATATAGATTCAACAATTTCTTGTAAGTTGTTTGTAGTTTATTAATTGAGGTTAAGATTACAAGGGGTTTGTTTAGGTTCTGATGATGATTTACCCACTGGAGGACAGACAAACACGACGTGTAAGACACCAATGAAAAAAGTGGAGTCTCGATCGGAATTGGGATTTCTCTCCCCGGGTTTGCAACTCACCGGATTGCAAAGCTTTGATTGCACTTCGAAATTCCTCCCGGGGTCTCCAGGATCCCCGGCGGTTAAGCTGAAACCAGTGGAGAAATCCTGGTCAAAATCCCTCTTTCAAAGCGCCGCAAGCGAGTTGGGCACGCAGGAATTGTACGGGAATACCCAGGATCTTCTGGAATTATGCTCAGGGGATTTTACCAATGCCACAACCCAGGAGGTAAATGAGGTTAGGGATGATGAAGACAAAGAGGTTGGTATTGATGCAACTGATGAGGATTTAATCAGTCAATTGATTGATGAGGATGAAGAAGAAGAAGAAATAAAACCCGTGAAACGAAACAGGACTCAACAAATTGTTGACTCTGATGATGAGGAAAATGAAGAGGAAGAGGAAGAAGAGATTGATTTGAATGAAGATGTAGAATTAGGTTATGATTCTGAAGAAAATGAAGTGCCTATGCATATTCTGCAAGAGAAGAAGAAGAAGGAAAAGTTCAAGGTGGCGAATTTCGTGGAAAATGAAGCTGAATTGAGTGGTTCAGAATGGGGAAGTGAGGATGAGGATGAACAAAACTTGGACGAATTGGAGTATGAACTGGGCGATTCTGAGAAATTCAATGAGAAGCAATTGCGCAGAGATCTAGAACAAATCCACGTGCGGCGTTTGATCGACGAGGATAAACGGGATATCAAGCAATTGCAGGAGTTGTTGTTGAACGAGGATGAGGAATTGCAAGGTGCAGGTCGTCAAAGGCAATTCAGATGGAGAAATATTGGTTGGTAATCCCTCCAACAAACTGTAGAATACACTAATTGGGCTTTCACTTGCAGATTCCGAGACTGTTGATGGAGAAACAGCAGTTGAAGATGAGAATAATCAATCAATCAATGATGATGAGATCAACGAGGAAGAATGGCGTAAGAAACGATATGAACGAGAAGTCTTCTTACAATCAGTAAGTACACTTTAATCATAACCTTGATCAATCAATGATTGACACATTTCTAGCAAAAGGACAAGAGGACTTTACCACCTAACCTCCAAAATAAAAGTCAGGTGTTTCAACTAGGTCAACGTGCAATCATTCAAAACAATAAAACAGCAATTAATCATGAATTAAAGCCAGTTTCTAAGCAAGCTTATGCTATTCAAGTAAGTCAACTTAAGCTAGATTTGACTTAAGTGGTAAGCAATGTCTGTTTTAGTCTCAGAGAGGGTCATTTTTGACTAGGAATGATGAAGTCCTTGCTAGAGTTGCTGAATATACTAAAGCTAATGATGTGGTCATTGGGGCTGTGAAGAATTCCAAGAATTTCCTCTTTCAGAGTGTCACAAATCGCAATTTAAATGAAGACGCGGTAAATTTTGAGGTTAATTGAAGCTTAAGTGGGCTAAAGTTTGGGTTTTTTGCAGAAAGACAAGAAGAGAAAAGCTATGGATGATGGTACACCATTAGCATTAAAGAAGCTAAGACTAAATGGCTCAAGTCCAGCTGGTAAGCCACAGGTGAAATCAAAAGTGAGGTTATTTTGATGTAATTGCAGACTGATTATTATAAATAGCAAAATGAAAGTGATGAAGTTGATGATGATTACTGCTCACTTGACTTTAGAAGATGATGATAGCTTGGAAGGATTTTCTTTAATGTCTCAATTTCACTTGTGAGACCCTGAAATAATGACATTAATTAAGCAGTTAATTAGGGGATTTTTTGGTTACTTTTGGCTTGTCAAGTGCCTCACGACGCATGTTATTTGATCCATAAATCACAATATTCTTGGGCAGTTCTTCCTCCTCAGTTATTTTGCATCCAGCACCAATGACACAGCCATCACTGATGGTCACTTTGCTGCCCACAAAGCACTTGGGCTCAAACACATTGCTATCACCTATTTTGTTAGCCTCCACTGTGGAGTCTACTTCAAAGAGGTTGTTGGATCCAATGACCATCACTGGGGTTATGTCTTTGACAGCCTTGTCAAATGGAATGCTAAGGGTAACAACAATTTTAGAGGTTAGTAAAGTGGGTTTTGATAGGATTACCGATGAATTATCCTTGCTTGTTCCTCCACAATGCAATTATCTCCAATGATGATGGGTCCAGATTCAGCCAGGATGGTTGCACATGGATGAATTATTGTGTTGGAACCAATGGTAATCTCACCTCGCAGTTTGGATTCTTCACAAACTATTGCTCCTGGCATTATCATTAACCTACAAATCGAAATCACCTTAGCCGTTTTGCAGGTTAGTTTGTTTATGGCCTTAAATACTTTCTGGATGCCATTGTTTACTAAGAAGTTGGAGGTTATGTTTACTATGTTAAAGTGATGGCGCTGAGTGCTCAAGGTGTTGTGGGTTGCCTATGTTAAAGTGTAAGAAGCATAAATAATTATTAGGTTAATTTCGCGTTGGAAGAAGAATGATATTTTTAATTAAAACAATTAATTAGGTGAGGCTTAAAACGTGCGTGAATTTTTAATGGCTGGTGTAAAATATTAGAGTGGCTAATTAAAATTATTTTCGGTCACATAAAACGCTAAAGTGTTGTGTTGGCGGCGAAAAGACGATGGAGGTGGGGGCGGCAAAGTTTTAATGGTCGTTGGCGGCGGCATCATCGACATGCATGCACGAGGTCAATAAATGCGGCGGGGGCGCTTACTGAGCGTAACGAGGAGAACGTGCAAGGAGGCGGCAAAAGGATGAGTCTAACATGCAATTAGCACGTAATGTTTTGTATATTTTTTCTTCTTCGTCGTTTCAGGGAATCATTTTGAGGTTAGATGTAAAATTGAATGTAAACTAGGCAAACATTCGTGCAAGATGCGCGAGGAAAACAAGAAGAAAAGGGGAAAAAAGGAAGTGGCGACGGCGGCGGAGGCGGTTGGTGCCAGCAAGTCGCATTGGCAGTGCCATAATCAGGATTCATGCAGTTCGCCGCTCCCGATACGAGTCCACACAACTAGACGAAAACTATACCGGGAACATCTTTCAGCGTTTTCTCTCGCTCCCGTAGGAATCGATACTGTCGATGATGTTCGCATCCCACGAAAAAATAGCGCAGTACGGGAAAATCGAGGAAAATTGCACAATGAAATAAATCCAAAGGACATTCCACGTGGAAATATGCATAAATTCCTGGGACTTTTCCAGCGCAAAGTTGGGAAAAGTTGAATTTAATTATATTAGGTTAGGTTATTCATAAAGCGTGTTTTGTTTAATGCATGAGCGAGTGAATAATTGTAATAATTTTCAATAATAAACAACGTGTTTTGCATTTGATAAGCGGTATAAAAGGTTAACGCGTTGTGGATGGAAATTATTATTTGGAATTTGGAGGATTTCGAATTGACCTAAGCTAACCTCAAATTATGGTGAGTTGAATTTTATGGTTTGTTGATTTGGTAATTGAGATTTTGTTTGGTTAAGGATCAATTGATTGTTTTGTTGGTTGCCGTACTTGGTGTGATGGAGGTTGCCTATGGAGCTACGATTGGAGTGAGTACGGATGATAATGGGACTGGGGATCAGCTGGTGAACCCGTTGGGATTGCCGGGGAATATTCTGGGATTGGTTGGGACCATCTTTAATGGAGTTGGGACGTTTTTGGGATCGATGTGGATCTGATTTTGAATTTGAGTTGATTGATTTTCTGTATTTGCATTGATTGATGGAGTTGAATTGATGAATAAAAAGTTTGAGGTTAAGAATGAAGAAATGTTGTGGTTTTATTTGATGAGGGATTTTGATTGAGGTTAAGTTGTTTTCTTGGAGGATTATTGGAGAAGGGTTGAAAGAAATTTTGTGGATTTTTGAATTGGTGGGTTTGAATGGGGATAATTTGAAGGGTTTTGATGATGGGGATTTAGGGTTTTCGGTGGTTGATGGGGAATTTGATTGGGTTTGATGTGGGTGGGTAATGAAGTGGGGTTTTTGAAGGGTTTTTGGGGTGTTGAGGAAAATTTGTGGGATAACTTGGAATTTTTTGGGTTAGGTTTAGAGGTACATAATTTAAAGGGCTTTAATGATGTAGAATTGAGTTTTTTACTGATTGATAGAGAATTTAAGTGGGTTTTAAATGGAGAAAAAATTAAATGAATTTTTTGAATGGTTTTCCGGATTTGGACAAAAGTTTAAGGAAAATGCCAAAATTTTAACTATAAAGCTTAAGTTGATTGCGACAATTCAATGTTTAAAGTTTGAGACGGAATAACTCGAAGGTTTTTAATGATAAAAATGTGAATTTTTCATTATTTGATAAAGAATGTAATTGAGTTTCATTTTCAGGATAAATAATATAAATTTTCAGTGTAGTTTTTAGGATATTGAGGAAATTTTATGAAAAAGCTGGAATTTCTTAGGTCACGTTTGGAAGGTAATAACTCAAAGGGCTTTAATGATAAGAAATTGATCTTTCTCCTAATTGATAGGGAATTTAAGTAGGTTTAAAATGGAGTAATAATATAATACATTTTATGAAGGGTTTTCCGGATATTAATAAAAGTTTGCGGAAAATGCTAAAATTTTAACTATAAAACTTAACATGATTGCGACAGGTCAAAGTTTAACGTTTAAGACTAAATAACTCCGAGACTTTTAATGATAAAAATGTGAATTTTTCACGAATTGGTAAAGAATTTAATGAAGTTTAATATTCAAGAAAATAAAATAAATCTTCCGAAAACTTTTCCGAATATTAACAAAAGTTTACGCAAAATGCCAAAATTGGTACTATAAAGTTCAAGAGTAGATAACTCAAAGGGCCTAAATAAAACAAATGTGAATTTTTAGCTAGTTGATAAAGAATTTAATTTAGTTTAACATACAGGAAAATAAAATAAATTTTCCAAACAGTTTTCCAGATATCACCAAAAGTTTATAGAAAATGACAAAATTTTAACTATAATGTTAAAATAAAATACTAAAATTTTGTAGTAGAAAGTTTAAGACTGAATAACTCAAAGGGCTTTAATGATAGAAACTTTAAATTTACAATAGTTAATAAATAATTTAATTAAATTTATTGTGCATAAAAAATAATTTAAGTTTTCCTAACAGTTTTCTGGATATTAACATTTGTTTAGCAAAAATGCCAGAATTTTAACTATTAATTTTAAAGCCCGATAAGTTAAAGAGCCTTAAAGGCAAAATATTCAATTTTCCACTAGTGGATAAACAGTTAATGTAGTTTCATCTACAATAAAAAGAATATAAATTTTTCTACTAGTTTTCCAGATATTAACAAAAAAGTCCGAAAAATGCTAAAATTTAAACACCTAACTTTCTTTAAAAGCGAATAGATCACAGGGCTTTATTTATAAAAAAATGAGTTTTTTACTATTTGTTAAATAATTTAATTAAGATTAATCTATAGTAAAAATAATATAAATTTTCCTAGTGGTTTTCCAGATATTAACAAAAAACTCCGGAAAATGCCAAAATTTAAACACCTCACTTTCTTTAATAGCAAATAGCTCAAAGGGCTGTAATTATAAAAAAATTAATTTTCCACCAGTTATTAAACAATTTAATTAGGATTAATATATAGTAAAAATAATATAAATTTTCCGAGTAGTTTTCCAGATATTAACAAAAGAGTCTGGAAAATGCCAAAATTTAAACACCTAACTTTCTTTAATAGCGAATAGCTTAAAGGGCTTTACTTATAAAAAAATGAATTTTCCATTAGTTGTTAAATAATTTAATTAAGATTAATCTATAGTAAAAATAATATAAATTTTCTGAGTAGTTTTCCAGATATTAATAAAAAACTCCGGAAAATACCAAAAATGCCAAGACCTTTCTTTAATAGCGGATAGCTCAAAGGGCTTTAATTATAAACAAATGAATTTTTCACTAGTTGTTAAACAATTTAATTGAGCGTAACCTACAAGGAAAATAATATAAATTTTCCGAGTGGTTTTCCAGATATTCACAAAAGTTTGCGGAAAAGCTTAACATTTTTGTTCAAATTCAGGTGTAAAAGTAAGTAGTATTAATGAACGGTTGAAATAATTATTTACGACGAGGTTATAAATGATTAAATAAATATTTATAATAAATAGTTGACTAATCAATAAACGAAATGAATGAGAAGGCAATAAAGTTTAGTGAAAACTTTGGTTAAAACTTGCTTCGAGCATTGTTCGAACGTACAATGAAGTGAGCGAAAACAATAGGCGGATGTTAATAAAACAGGAGGCAGAGACAATACGACACACTCACTTGCCGTGAGGGTGTGGGGCGGCTCGGGTGACGGTTGTTGCGAAGGGGGTGGTGGTGGTATCGAAAGAAGAAGAAGAAGATTCTTCAACGGACGCGTGCAAACTTATAATAGCGTTATTGTGCGCGTAGGAACGAAGAAAGCAAATGATAAAGGACAAGTTTCGTACCACTTTCCAACTTGCTTGCCGCCTCCAAATAATTGTTCCACTGCCGCCAAACCGCCACCTCGGATGTCTTCATTATATTTCTCATATTACACCGCAAGCTCTAGTTTTGCTTAGTTTTTTAAAGGAAATTCAAAATCGAAATTTAGTTGATTTTTATTTGTGTGTTGTGGGTAAAGTAGAATAGGGAATTTTATGAATTTTGGGGTGGGGCTTGTGGGTTTAATGCGTTTTAAGAGGGTGAAAGAATTTTTGAGATATCTTTAGTAGATTTTGAGTTATAATGAGAAATGTGAGAAGAGATTTGTATTAAGTTTTCAATTAATTTTTATGTTTAAAGGCTTATATCTTTTAAAGTAATGGAGATATTTTTATGAAATTTGTATATGTTATGAATAATTTAATATTCTTTTAGACGTTTTAAGAATTTTGTAAATAGAGTAAATACTTTTTATGTTATAAGCAATAATGTAAAATATTACGTGAAATTTTGAATATAATTTGCAAATTGGTTGCCATTTTGGCTTAAATTAAAATTGTGTGATTTATAGAATTTAGCGAATATTGTTGAGAATTTTATTACTTTTAGGTGTGTAAAAGAATTTTTGGAAAATTTTATTTAGATTTTGAGTTATAGGCATAAATATATGAAGACATTGATAAATTTCCTTTAATTGATTGTAATTATTTATTGTTTAAATGCTTATATCGTATAAAGTAATTGAGAAATTGTTATGAAAATTCATAGTATGATAAATAATTTAATGGTTTTTGAGAATTTTTAAGAATCTTGTATGAACACTAAATACTTTTCAAGTTATATGCAAAAATGTGAAATATTATGTGAAATTTCTATGACTAACTTTCAACTTTCTTAGTTATTTGCTCTTAAATTAAAATTGCCTAGTTTATTGAATTAAAGGAAATTTATTATAGGATTCATCCTCTTTAAGACACTGAAAGAATTTTTTTAATTCCTTCATTAAATTTTGAGTTATAGTGAAATATATAGAAACAAACCAAAAAAATTGCATTAATTTATAAATGACGTATTTATTATTTGAATGCTTATATCTTTAAAGATAATTAAGATAGTAATATAAAAATTGCAAATATTATAAACAATTTAATATTATTTCGGAATCTTTAAAAATTTCGTGAATATCACAAATAATTTTTATGTTATATATAAAAATGTAAAATATTTCGCAAAATTCTTGGAGTTTGGTAGTCGAAATTCTGATATTTAAGCAAATTTTCTCGTAAACTAAAGACGGCCAATTTATAAAATTTAGGATAGTTATTAAGAATTTCACTATCTTTAGGATGCTAAAAGAATTTCTAAAATATCTTGTATAGATTTTGAGTTATAGTGAAAAATATATAAAGAAACCAAACAATTGCATTAATTTCTTAATTACATATTTATTCTTTGAACGCTCATATCTTTTAAGATAATTAAGATATCAATATTAAAATTACATGTTTCACAACAAATTTAATACTCTTTCAGAATTTTCAAGAATTTCTTAAATATCACAAATACTTTTTATGTTATATACAAAAATGTAAAATATTTCCCAAAATTCTTGCACTTTGGTAGTCGAAATTCTGATATTTAGGCAAATTTTCTCGTAAACTAAAGACGGCCAATTTATAAAATTTAGAATAGTTATTAAGAATTTTACTATCTTTAGGATGCTAAAAGAATTTCTAAAATACCTTGTTTAGATTTTGAGGTATAGTGAAAATATATAAAGAAACCAAACAATTGCATTAATTTCTTAATTACATATTTATTCTTTGAGCGCTGATATCTTTTAAGATAATTAAGATATCAATATTAAAAAAAACATGTTTCATAACAAATTTAATACTCTTTCAAAATTTTCAAGAATTTTTTAAATAGCGCAAATAGTTTTTATGTTATATATAAAAATATAAAATATTCCGCAAAATTCTTCCAACTCGGTTGTTAAAATTTTGATATTTAAGTAAATTTCCACTTGAACTAAACACGTGTTATTTACAAACTTTAGAATACATATTAAGAATCTTATTATCTACAGGCTGTTGAAAGAATTTTTAAATAGCTTCATTAGATTTTGAGTTATAGTAAAAAATATGTGAAACTACCAAGAAATTGCCTCAACTTTTTACTGACCTATTTTCTCTTTGAATGCAAATATCGTGCAAACTACTTGAGATATTCCTATGAAATTTACAATTATTATAAACAATTTAATGCTTTATCAGAATCTTTAAAAATTTCATCAATACCATAAATAGTCTTCAAGTTACAAGCAATAATATAAAAAGTAACGTGAAATATTCATCACAATTTACACCCTGCTTTCTATCACAAAATCGTTAACCGCGAATCACCGCCCCCAATAACATTACTTCAATCTTAACTTCTTCACCCTTAAACTCACATATCATCATACCCTAAAAACCCTTATAATATCCATGAATCTTCAACAATTAACGAAGAAAATTCACATTTCATTTTCTCAATTCTCACAAAATTATTTCTAAAACCTCAATTGTTATTAACAAATTACCATCACCGTTAAATATTAATCAATCAATTAATTATTATATAATCTACTTCTACCCCTTCTATAGTTAAAACTCAATTCCCGCATTTTACGCGTTTTGCCAATTTAATTTAATTATTAGAGTGCTTTGCGTGTTTTCGGCGCGTTTGCAATTAATTTAAAACAATTTTATTAATATTGCCAAAAATTAAAAATTATTATCGAATATTGCCATTATCAAAATTGAAAATTGTTTACGCGTCGCTTGGGCTGAGTCATAAAGTGAATTGGAATTTCATGCGATATGAATGAGCAAAATTTGTTGTTTTCGTCAAATATTTTTTTACCATTTTTATCTCGAATGCAAATTGTTTAAAGTGAATTTATTTGCATAGTATCAACATTTTCATTTAATTCATACATTATTTACGCGCTCGAAGAGAATTAATGTGACATAATATTTTTATGTTTTTTGCGATGATGTGTCGAATAAATAATGAAAAAACTTCGTAATTCCCCGCTTTCCCCTCCAATATTTTGGAAGTTGATGATTTAAGGGGAAATTAAGGGGAAGAGTCATATTTTACCAAATACACAACACTTCCCACAGGCATGTCCCTCCTATTCCCTTTTCTGAAGGAGGTAAGTAATTTTTTTTGCATTTCCCCTCCGAAACCTTGGAGGGGAAGTAGATAATTTAAGGGGAAATTAAGGGGAAGATTCGAATTTTACCAAATACACATCACTTCCAAGGAGTATACCCTTCCTACTCCTCTTTCTGAAGGGGGTAATTAATTTTTTGTTTGTTTCTCCTTCGATATCTTGGAGGGGAAATCGATAAATTAAGGGTAATTTAAAGGGAAGAGTCGCATTGTACCAAATACACAACACTTCCCACAGGTATGTCCCTCCTATTCCTCTTTCTGAAGGGGTTTTTAATTTTTTTGTATTTTCCCTCCGAAACCTTGGAGGGGAAGTCAATAATTTAAGGGTAAATTAAGGGGAAAATTCGAATTATACCAAATATACATCACTTCCCACGAGTATACCCTTCCTACTCCCCTTTCTGAAGGGGGTAATTAATTTTTTGTGTGTTTCCCCTTTGATATCTTGGAGGGGAAATCGATAAATTAAGGGGAATTTAAGGGGAAGAGTCGAATTGTACCAAATACACAACACTTCCCACAGGTATGTCTCTCCTATTCCCCTTTCTGAAAAGGTATTTAATTCTTTTTGTATTTCTCGTCCAAAATCTTGGAGAGGAAATGGATAATTTAAGGGGAAATTTGAGAAGATAAAGACGAATAAACTCAAATTTTACCAAACTGTTTATCATAAACGAATAATTTGTTGTTTCCTATCAAAATACATGAAATTTCATAAGCAGGATATTTTCCACACTTTTTTACCAGAGAAATTGGACTCAAATTAAGCGTGCGTCGATAATTTAAGGGGAATTTTAAGGGGAAAAGTGAGGGGAAGAGAAAAATCAAGCCGAATTTATGCCAATTATTTCGCATTGAAATAAATGACAATTCATAAAAATATTTCATTTAGATTACGCAGATGAAGAATTAACAAATCCCACGAATACAACCCCCCAACCCCCCATTCTCGGAGGGGGTTTGGTGGGGTGTATTCGTTACATCGACCCTGATATTTCTCTTATATCACAAAAAATGGTATTTTTCACTTTTTAACCTTAAAAAACAATTTTATTTATCAATACTTTTTAGACCTTGACTTAAGTCAGTAAAAACAATACTTAACTCAGATAAAAGCTGAACAAGTCTCACAAATACACCCCTCAAAAACAAATTTCATAATTTTTCCTACGTTTTTTACCAAATAAAAAAGTTTAAATATTTTTTAAGTTAGTACTAAGTAATTTCCCCCCTTTTTCCCCTATAAAAATAGGGGAACTCCTAATCTAAAAAGAAAAATAAGGGGAAAATAACAACAGAGCTGAATTTTAACAAACGCAGATGAAAAATTAACAAATCCCACGAATACAACCCCCCAACCCCCCATTCGGGAGGGGGATTGGAGGGGTGCATTCGTTACATCGACCCTAATATTTCACTAATATCTCAAAAAAATATTTTTCACTTTTTAACCTTAAAAAAATAATTTTATTTATCAACACTTTTTAGACCTTGACTTAAGTCAGTAAAAACAACACTTAACTCGGATAAAACCTGAACAAGTCTTACGAATACACCTCTCCAACTCCCCTCCCTGAAGGGAGAGTTTGAGGGATGTATTCGTTGCATTGGAACAGCTTCAATTACAATTTTTCAATTTATTTCAACATTTTATCGATTTTGACTTAAGTCACAAACAACAACTTTACTTAATGCACTAAAATCAATAAATAACCCCTACCACAGCGTAATAATACCCGCTCGTATGCGATCCACAGCGACCGTGACAATCCTCTGCGCCACATCGTTTGCCACCCCCGGCAAATCCGGGTATCCCACCGTCTGCAACCGTTCCAGAATCGGTGCAATTCGATCCGCAATACCTTCAAACACCGCCGTCAAATCCTGCAATTGTGGTAAATCCTGCACGACGCCATTAACATTCGCCAATTCCTCAGTAACCACCGCCGCCAACCGCCCCCAGACGTAGTTGTACAATCCCCATAGATCCTCCCGGATTCTGCTCATATCCGGTCCGAGACTCGATAGCAATTCGATGAGTTCCGTAACGATATCCAGGAATTGTTGGAAATTTTGTACGCTTGGCAACTGCGCAACTAAATCTTGAATTTGTCTGATGATCGGTGACGTCACATCCACATCCGTACCGCCCTGTGCGCATGCGTACTGCACGCAAACGATAGCCACGAGCAGGCAAAGTGTCGACCGAGTCTGAAATGAAATAAAGTGAGAGTTTTGCTACGAATTTCGGTGTGGTTTTTTTTGTTACCATTTTTTTGCTGTTGTTTCGGTGAAAATACGTTTATGAATACGAATGCGTGTAGAATGTGGCGCGTGTTATATAGGTTTTTCGATTACGAGCGGCGTAATGATTGCGCATATTTTATTTGTTTATCGTTTCACGTGATAATAACAGTTCGTAATAAAAAATAAAGTGAACAAATAGTTTTTGGAATTATTTATTTCATTTTGTTACGTATTTTATGTGCTTGTTATTTGACAAATTGAATTTGATGAATTTGGCGAAATTAGATATTTAAATTTTCGGAGGTGATAAGGGGATATTAATTGAAGGTAGGCAACCCAATGAGCAGGTGATAAGGAGTGGGTGAGTGGTGATAGGAAAGTTGTATTTATCGTGTGGACTTGAACTACTAAGATTTAAGGTTTTAGGTGGAAAATTGATAGAAATTGAATTATTGTATACAGGGTGTCCCGGATATGATGCACCATTGGTGATAAAAGTCAGATGGATGATGTGTTTTTAGATTTATGTGTTTTTTTATGGTTGGTAATGAGAGAGGAATGTAATCTGCAGGGTGTGTAAAGTGTCCCAATTATCATGCACCATAGGAAATTTAGATGTGATTGTTAAAATAGGTAGAATTAATTGTTTCTATTGATATGTGTTTGATATAATATATGGGTATGCCGGGAAGAGACTTAATTTTTTAGTATGGTGCATGATAATTGGGACACCCTGTATATGTATATAGAATAGAATTCACTTTGAGCTGAACAGCAGCAAAAATGAGGTTGAAATTCAATGTTTAAAAATTAAAATCTCGTAAATGAACAGGGATGGATTAATAAATATTTTGCGAGGTTATTAAGAATTTAATCGTTTATTAAATAAAGTTTAAACTATTTTTATTGTTTAATTAGGTTAGGAGTAATTTATGGAAATTGTGAACATGGATTTTTTTGGATTTTGTTTGTGAATAATTGAGAATTACTCGAGTAATAATAGAGTAATATTTATAAAATTTAGTAGTATTATTAGGAGGTCACTTGGTTTTTATAATTCGAAGAAATTTTGGAAATAGCTTAAATAGATTTTGAGTTATGATGAAATATATATGATAAATGATGAGATGTTCAAAGTAAAATAATTAATTCTTATGTTTAAATGTTAATATCTCTTAAACTAAATCAGATATTTTTATGTAAACTGGACGTGTGATAAATAATTTAATAATCTTTAAGCATTTTTAAGAATTTTTTAAATATCTCTTATAGTTTTTTGGTTATTTAGGAAAATATATGAAGTTGATCATCGAAAATTAGGAAATTGTAGGTTGGATTATAAATTTTGATGTATAATTAATTGTATCACGCAAGTCACGTATGATATTTTTATGAAATTTGGTGTCCTTATTAATAATTTAATGCTCATTGAGGATCCCTAAAATGATTTTAAATATTTTGAATAGTTTATAAGTAATTTAGAAAAATATTTGAAGATGTTGTACAACGAATAGTACAACGAATTAGTTCATAAATAATTATCTTCCAAACTGTGAAAGATACACCACAGAAATTTGGTAATATTGTAGGTTATTTAACTATCTTTGTATGTGTTAAAGAATTTTATAAATATTTCACATAGTTTTTGTGTAATGAAAAAAAAATAATAAGTAGATGTTGGAAAATATAAAGATGCCAACAAGTTGAAAGTAGAAGAGTTAATATTAATATTTACACCTATGTATTTCCTAACCTACAATTGATATATTTATAAAATTTTGACGTATAATAAATAATTTAATCAGCTTTAACGGCTTTTAAAAATTTTTCAAATATCATGAATAGTTTTTATATAAATTCAAAATATGTAAAAAGTAAATAGTTTTAACTGATATGTAATGTAATTGTTTATAATTAATTATATCCTGAATTAAAGTAGATACATTATTAAAATTTGGTGATATTGTACACTACTTAATTACCTTTAATCGTGTTAAATTTATTTGTAGATATCTTAAATAGTTTTTAGGCGATTACAAAAAATATGTCAAGTTAATGGTAGTAATAACGTAAAGACGCTAAGAAATTAATATTAATCATTCTATCTCTTAATCTCAGAGAGATATTTATATAACAATTGGAATATTAATAAATGATTTAATAAAATTTCATATGCTTTAGGAATTTTTAAAATATCTTAATTAGTTTTAAAGTAATTCAAAAAAATACAAAAATTATCATATAAAATACGATAAATTGATCTTTATTTAATTATCTGTCAAAATAACAAAGCTATAATAATGAAATTTAGCAATAATATAGATTATTTAATAGTTTATAAGAATCTTTAAAAAATTTTAAAAATATCTTTGACAGTTCACATTTTATTAAAAGAAAACTAAAAATCGTAATTAAAATGCAATGCAATTGTTTACAGTTAATTATCTCATAAACCAGCAAAGCTACAACAACAAAATTTTGCAATATTATAAATAATTTAATGCCCTATATGATCCTTCAAGAGTTTTGTAAATACCTGACATAGTTTATGAAATATTGCAAAAAATTTTAAATTGCAATAAAAACGCTATAAAAATGCAATGCAATTGTTTATATCTAATTAGCTCATAAAATAATATAGCTGCAATAACAAAATTCAGTAGTATTTTTAATAATTTAATCCTTAATCAGATGCTTTAAGTATTTTGAAAATATCTTAAATAGTTTATAAAATATTGCAAAAGTACTAGAAAATGCAATAAAAATACAATGTAATTGTATATCGCTAATTATGTCCTTCTAAACCAATAAAGTTACAATAATAAAATTTAGCAGTGTTATGAGTAATTTAGTCCTCTATCAGATATTTCAAGAATTTTGAAAATATCTTAAATAGTTTATGAAATATTGCAAAAATACTAAAAAATGCAATAAATTGCATCGCAATTGTTTATAGCTAATTATCTTATAAACTCACAAAGTTGCAATAACAAAATTTGGCACTTTTATAAATAATTTAATTATCTATCAGGTTCTTTTAGAATTTTGCAAATATCTCGCATAGTTTATGAAATAATGCAAAAATACTAGAAATTGCAATAAAAATGCATGGCAATTGTTTATAGCTAATTATCTCATAAACTAATAACGCTAGATCAACAAAATTAACCAGTATGATAAATAATTTATTGCTCTTTAGGATGCTTTAAGAATTTTGTAAATACCTCTAATAGTTTATGAAATATTGCAAAAAAACTGAAAATGCGTGTAATAAAATATAATAAGTTGGTGTTTGTTTCAGAGTGAATGCGAGCTATTGTTAAACATTTCTTATCACGTGCTTCACACATTAGCTTGACGGAGGTGGCAGCTTGGCCGCCTCCAGTCTCTCTCGCATGCGAGTGAGACACCAAACACAAAAAAAATGCAGCCGAGTGCGGATAAAGAAAGAGACGAGCGCAAAAGCACGGATAGATCAGCTCACTTCACGGGGGGGCGGCAAGCGGCAGCAGTGCCGGCATAACGAACACGCGCGCGAGTCGTCTGAACGCGTCCTGAATAAATGATGCGATCCTTACATGGATCGCAAATCGTTCTGTCTCGCTCGCCTTCAGCGCATTTAGCAAATACACACGTTGAACGCGAATGCGAGAAAGAGACGGGAAATTATGCGTCAAGTTTGCTTTTGACTTTGAACGTACTTTTCCTTTTTTTCCACGCTCAAGTTTTTCATGTTTTATTATTGTAAAGTAAACTAGCATTTTGCGTTCATGATTTTCGTATTAAATGAGAGCTTGCTTTAAATATAAACAAGGCGTCAATTTGTTCCATGAAAAATAGATTGAATGGGTTATTTATAAAGTGATAATTATTGAAGTTGAAGGGTTGGGGTTTTGAAATTTTGAGGATGTATTACGAAAGAAATTGGGAAGGAACATGTGGAAGTGTTTTTGAGATTCATAGAATGGTTTGTTTATAATTGATTAAAATGTGAAAAAAATGTGATTTTTGGAAGTTTTGAGTTTAGAGGGTTGTATCGACTAAAGTAATAGGAGTAGATTTATGAAATTTGCTGTGAATATTCTACATCTAATTGAGTCTTACATACTGAAAGAATTTTTAAAATCGGTTATGTAGTTTATTACTTATTCATGATTAAATAAGTAACAAATTAATTGTCAATTTGTTCTAAGGGTAATAAATTCAATGTTTTATTTATTTCGTGATAATTATTAAAGTAGAAGGGTTGGAGTTTTGAAATTTTGCGGGTGTGATATGGGGTTAATTGTAGTGTAAAATGTTAAAGAATTCTTAAAATTTCTGAAGTGGTTTGTTTGCAATTGATTAAAATGTAAAGTAATTTTGATTTTTTTAAATATTCAGTTTAAGGGGTTGTATTGTCTAAAATAATAAGGGTAGGTTTATGAAATTTGCTATGAATATTTTGCATTTAATTGAGTTTTATATACAGAAAGAATTTTTAAAATCGGTTATGTAGTTTGTTAGTTATTCATGATTTTCGTATTAAATGAGTGCATGCTTTAAATATAAACAAGGCGTCAATTTCTTCCATGAAAAATAGATTGAATGGGTTATTTATAACGTGATAATTATTGAAGTTAAAGGGCTAGAGTTTTGAAATTTTGTAAGAGGGATGTAGAATTAGTTGAAGTGTAAAATATGGAAGAATTCTTAAATTTCATGGATTGGTTTGTTTGCAATTGATTAAAATGTAAAGTAATAGTGATTTTTCAAAATTTTGAGTTTAAAGGGTTGTAGGACCTAAAGTAATAGGGGTAGATTTATGAAATTTACGACCAGTAATCTATGTGAAATTGAGTTTTATATACTGAAAGAATTTTTAAAATCGGTTATGTAGTTTGTTAGTTATTAATTAAATTGTCAAGCAAATTACAAATTTAGAAATAGAGACTTTGAAAAATTTTGAGTTTCAAGGATTATATCAACTAAACTAACTGTGCTAGATTTATAAATTTTACTGCGAATAATAAAAATTTAATTAAAATTAATATGCTGAAAGAATTTTTAAAATTAGTAACGTAGTTCTTTCGTTATTGATTAAATTCTAGAGCAAACTATAAATTTGGAAATTTTGACTCTCAGAAATTTATATTTTTTCAACTGTGCTAACAGAGTTGGATTTATGAATTTTTCAGCTAATATTCAAGATTTAGTTAAGTATAACTTGATATAAGAATTATTAAAATTGGTAATATAATTTCTTAGTTATTAATTAATTTATTAAGAAAACGAGAATTTTGTTAGTTTTAATTTTGAATGGTTGTATCAGCTAAACTAACAGAGTTGGACCTATTTATTTTGTTGTAAATAATATACATTTGTCTAGCTTTGATTTATTGAAGTAACTTTAAAAATTGATAAAGTAAAGCCTTTGTAATTAAATGAAATGTGGATCAATGTGAGAGGAATTTTAATTTGAATATGAAATAATAATCACTTTTTAATATAACAAATTCAATATCAAATATTGTCTAAACTAATGCAGCTGGATTTATGAGTTTTTCCACAAATATTCCACATTTAATTGACATTCATAAACTGAAAGAATTTTAAAAATTAATTGCATAGTTTCTAAGTAATTAATTAAAATGTAAAACAATAACCACGTTTTAATATCATATATCCAATATAAACTCGTATATCATCTAAATACACAGGGTTGGGTTTATAAATTTATGTACTAAATATTGAATATGTAATTGTACTTTACACACAATTAGAATTTTTGAAATTAATTATAGTGCTTCTTAGTAATTAGTTAAAATGTAAAACAATAATAATTGCTTAATATAATATTTCAATTTTAAGCTCAAATATCATGTAAACTTACAGAGCTGGATTTATGAAATTTTCTAAAAATAATCCATATTTACCTAACTTTCATAAACCGAAAGAATTTTAAAAATTAATTATATAGTTTCTCAGTAATTAATTAAATTGTAAAACAATAGCTATTCATCAAACTAATATAACAGATTTAACCTCAAATATCATCTAAACTTACAGAGCTGGATTCTCAAATTTTTTACTCAATATTCCGACATTAATCAGCTATCTCACCCAAAAAAATTCTCAAATATCTCTCATAATTACTTAGCAATCGACTAAAACCAAAAACCAAAACAACTTTTCAACATCTCATATTTAACCTCAAATATCATCTAAACCCATAGAGCCAGACTTATAAAATTTTCCATAAATAATCCACATTTAATCCTCTATCACAAACCAAAAGAATTTCCAAAATTAATTAAATAGTTTCTTCTCAATTAATTAAAATACAATACAATAAAACAATTGCTATTCTCTAACATAATATATCAGATTTAACTTAAAATATCATCTAGACTTACAGAGCTGGATTCACGAATTTTTCTCTCAATATTCTCACCTTAATCATCTATCTCACCCAAAAAAAATTTCCCAAATATCTCTCATAATCACTAAACAATTAACTAAAACCTAAAACTATCACAACTTTTCAACACCTCATATTTAACCTCAAATATCATCTAAACCAACAGAGCCGCACTTACAAAATTTTCCTCAAATAATCCCCATTTAACCATCTCTCATAACTGTTAAAATTTCCCAAATCACTCTCATACTTTTGCCGTAATTAATCAAAATGCACAAACAATCAGAACCGCACTCAGGAATTTTTGCACGAATAATAAATATGCAACTTATTCGCGAAATGCAATATCGAAATGAATTAAATCGCAATGCAATCGCTCGCAGCAAATCTAGCAATTCATTCGTAATAATAAATATCGGAATTACGCTGAGGTAAGGTATGCGCACAAGTCTAAATACATGTTGGTCAACAATCAATCGACCACTGGTATTATTATAACGCGTCCGTGTGCTAATTGAGTGATCAGAGTGCACATTGTAACCGCATTTGCGTTCCACACACACACACACCTACAACTTCAACCGCCCCCGTTGGCAGCTATGTGTGTGTGTGTGTATGTGAGAGTTTGCGGATGGGTTAATTGAATAAGTGAAAATAATGCGAACAATGCGCATGCGAAATTTCGTCCGCAATTACATGAAATTCCATGCTCTCAATTCTCTTCACTATCACCTTTCGCCGCCCCCAACTCGCACTCACTGCCCCCAATTACTAAATCTATACTATCCTTCATTCTCTCTCTATCTCACACTCTTTCTATTATTGTACCTCGTATTATGGAATACTTATGCGATGGTCAATATTTATAATAACCGGTAATTATGTATAATTTCAAGTGGAAATATGGAAAATGTGGCTTTCCCAAAAAATAGTTTTATGAAGGGTCATATTTTTTGAATATATAATGCGAAAGTCGTCTGAAATTAGCACAATTCTTTGAAGTATTACCTTTCGCCGCCCCCACCGCCCTCACTGCCCCCCAATTACTAAATCTACAACTACTAAATCTTTCTATCATTCTCTTATTACGGAAGATATAAATTTGTATAACAATCGTTCATTATGTATAATTACCAGTGAAATTGGGAAATATGATAAATAATCAAAATACTAATTAAATAATAAATATATTATATCAGAATGGTATCTAAAAATATTTTATGCAGGGCCGTAATTAGAAAATGATTTTGCACTATTGATTATTAACCTATATTGAAAGAAGTGAGGTTATATTAGTCTGATTATAACTTTATATTACCGCATAAAGTAAATATTAATCCATTCCAGATGCATAATACGTGTACGTTTTAAATAATTAATTTGTGTTCACTCTAATTTCAATTATAACCTAACAAATTTCACAATAACAATGTAACAAATGGGATCTCCCCACTTCCTCATTGGTCTCTCCTCCTGCCAACATTTTCGCCTTTTTTGTCACCCATTTTTCCCATCTTTCAGCCTTCCTCTCCTTATATTGCCCCTTATCTGCCGTCACCCATTCGACCCATCTGTCACCCATTATCCCCATCTTTCAACCTTCCCCCCTTATATTACCCCTTATCTTACGTCACCCATTCGACCCATCTGTCACCCATTTTCCCCATCATTCAGCCTTCCTTTCCTTATATTGCCCCTTATCTGCCGTCACCCATTCGACCGATCTGTCACCCATTATCCCAATTTTTCAACCTTCCCCCCTTATATTACCATTTATCTGCCGTCACCCATTCGACCCATCTGTCACCCTTTTCCTCTTTCTGGCACTATTATCTTCTTTTGTTATCCTTTATCCAATTTTGTCCCATTTTTCTTGGTTTTCCCGTGTTTCTCTTTCGATCTCCTCTGAATTTTTCTCTAACCATTCTGCCTGTCACCCTTTTTCATTATAATTTTCTCAGTTTCAGCGTTTGTCACCCGTATTCCCTTTTTTTACCCACACTTTCGGCACTCTTGTTACATTATTCTCTTGCCAATCTTTCTCCTATCCTGTCACCCATTCTCCCCTTATGTTTAGCCTTTACTCCTTTATGTCACCCTTTATGTTTTGTCACTCATTTCTCTCTCTGTCACCCGTTTCTCTTAATTTGTTATGCTTTCTCTACTCTTGTAAACCTTCAATCCCTACTGTCACCTTTTTTTTTCATATTTTTTTCTCCGATTACGATTTCTCAGTTTGTCACCCCTTTTCAGCATATGTCACCCATTTCCCTTTGTTGTCACCTTTTCTTCCTTTCGTGTTACATTATTCTCCTGCCAGCCTTTTTCCTTTTCTGTCACCCGTTTTGCCCATATTTCAGCCTTCCTGCCCTTATCTTCCGTCACCCATTCTCCCTTTCTGTCACTCATTTTCTTTTCTGTCATTATTATCTCATTTTGTTATCATTTATGCAATTTTGTCCCCTTTTCTCTTTCGGACCCTTCTTGGTTTTCCGGTTTTTCTCCTTCGATCCCATCTTTTCCCCTCCAGATCGAGGGGAAATGCGTTGTCTGAAATTAAAGAAGAATTTAAATTCGAAATCACGAAGAAACGATTTGAAATGCACGCGCTGGTAGTATTGAGAGTGGATGAGAAGAGGATGTATTGATGGCATGTCACGCGCAGCTATCGAAAGCGGAAAAGCGGAAAAACATGCACGCCGCCGCGTGTGTCGCACTTACAAGTGCCGCATTTCCGCCACTTTCAATTTTTTGACAGCGCACTTTGCACACATTCTTCGCGTCCAAAGATATTTTCAATGTTTCAATAAGTTTCTTACTTAGTGCTCGTTTGTACAATATTTCTATCGATCAATTCGTCTCCCAGAAAAACCAGAGGGGCATTTAGGATTTTATATATATACAGGGTGTTTTGGGAAATTTTGAAATATTTGAAAGGAGATTTTAAATCATTGAGAAAAGGTTGAGGATTGAAGGTCAAGTTTGAAATTTAATTTCTGGAAAAGTAGCAGGGGTAGGAGTGTGAAATTTATGAACAAGGTTCAGTATTTAATGGTCTTTGGGATGCTGAAAGAATTTTCAAAATATTGGGGCCGGTTTGGTAAATATGAGGGAATTTGTAGGACTAACTTTAAATAATTAAGAAAAAAAAGTTGAATATTGAAGGTCAAATTTGAACATTAATTTCCGGAAAAGCAAGAGGGGTAGCGGTGTGAAATTTACAGAAGAGGTTGAGTATTTAATGGTCTTTAGGATGTTGAAGGAATTTTTAAAATATTGCGGGCGGTTTGGAAATTATGACGGAAATTGTACGACTAACTTTAAATAATTAAGAAAAAAGTTGAATATTAAAGGTCAATTTTGAACATTAATTTCGAGAAAAGTAGAAGGGCTGGGAGTGTGAAATTTACAAAAGAGGTTGAGTATTTAATACTCTTTAGAATGTTGAAAGAAATTTTAAAATATTGGGAGCGGTTTAGAAATTATGACGGAAATTGTACGACTAACTTTAAATAATTAAGAAAAAATGTTGAAAATTGAAGGTCAATTTTGAATATTAATTTCCGGAAAAGTAAAAGGAGTAGGAGTGTGAAATTTACAAAAGGGGTCATGTATTTAATAGTCTTTAGAATGATAAAAGAATTTTTAAAATATTGGAGCGGTTTCAAAATTATGACGGAAATTGTACGACTAACTTTAAATAATTAAGAAAAAACGTTGAATATTGAAGGTCAATTTTGAATATTAATTTCCGGAAAAGTAAAAGGAGTAGGAGTGTGAAATTTACAAAAGGGGTCAAGTATTTAATAGTCTTTAGAATAATAAAAGAATTTTTAAAATATTGGGGCGGTTTCGAAATTATGACGGAAATTGTACGACTAACTTTAAATAATTAAGAAAAAACGTTGAATGTTTAAGATCAATTTTGAACATTAATTTCCGGAAAAGTAATATGGATAGAAGTGTGAAATTTACAAAAAGGGTTGATTGTTTAACAGTCTTTAGGATGCTGCAAGAATTTTTAAAATATTGGGGCTGGTTTGGTAATTATGAGGGAATTTGTTCGAGTAACTTTAAATAAATAAGAAGAAACGTTGAATATTGAAGGACAATTTTGAAAATTAATTCCAGGAAAAATAATAGGAATAAAATGGTAAAATTTACAGAAAGCGTTACTGATCTAAGACTCTTTATGATACTGAAAAGCATTTTAAAATATTGGAGGCGGTTTGATAATTATGAGGAAAATTGTACAACTACTTTTTAATAACTAGGAAAAAGTTGAGAGTTGAAAGTCAATTTTGAAAATTAATTCCCAGAAAAGTAATGGGATTCTAGTACTCAAATTTATACAAGAGTTTGCTAAATTAACATTGTTTAGGATGCTGAAAGAAGTTTAAAAATATTTAAGGCTGTTTAAGAATTATAAGCAAAATTGTACGACTTACTTTAAATAAATCAGAAAACGTTAACAATTGAAGATCAATTTTAAAAATTATTTCCCGGAAAAGTATAATGACTATTTAAATGACTTCTTCACATATGCTTTCTGAATTAATGATCTTTCAAATACAGAAAAAAATCTTGAGATATCTTTAACGGATTTGTGAATATAAGGGAAATTGTTAAACCTAATTTTAAGTAATTTAAAGAAAAAGTTGAAAATTGAAAATCATTTTTACAAAGTAATTCCGGAAAAACTATAATGTCTATATTCATAAAATTTTCACACAAACTTTGTGAATTAATTATCTTTCAGATGCTGAAAGAATTTTGGTGATATCTTGAAGGAATTAGTAATTATGAAGAAAATTGTAGAACTAATTTTTTTCCTGGATTAAACTCGGATAGAATATGTTATTTTTTAAGGGGTTCGATTGAAACGAGGGCAATTAAAAATCGATCAATCAATCATCGCGTGCACGCCGTACAAATAATCAACATGAGGGGGTGGCAGTGGCGGTGGTTGATGGTGGTGGTTTGGTGGTCGAATTGATTCCGTGCCGCCCGCTCGTCGAACAAGTGGAGGCTTTTTATTCCGAGCGACCACTTTGTCGAGTCATTAAAAGTGTGCCCTTTGGCTTCGAGGGCGGCGGCGGTGGTGGCGGCTAACATAATGCGTGTTTGGGGAAAAACATCCCCGCATCTACCCCTTCCACTCGGGGGGGATTGCAACGTCAATCCGATTGAAAATAACACGTTTTGTTCGTGCGATTTGAGGTTAAAAATGTGTTAATATTCAACAAAATTACTTTCAGAAAAAATCAAATATCTCAGAAACTTCTTGGAATATTTAAATTTTTTAAATATCTGAAAAAAGTATCTGAAAACTAGTTAAATTTGCTATTAATTTCCAAAAACTGACGAGGAGAATCTTAAAATTAGCAAAGTTATTACCTTTCAAACTTAAAGTTTATATTTTCATATAAAACTCGGATTTCGCAAAAATTGGTTTTGTAGATAAAGTAAAATATTTTATAAACTAAATGAGATATTTCAAAAGTTCAAAAAGCGACATAGAGCTAAATAAATTTCCTTTAGTTGTCTCATATTTTAATTAAAAATCGAAATTATACGCTCTCAAAGTTGAAATTTATTTTTGGTATATTGTAAAAGCAATCTTTTAGAAAAATTATAATATCTCCGAAACTAAAACGTATATTTTAAAAATTCAAAAAGCATTCCAAAACCAATTAAATTTTCTATAATTTTCTAAAAATTCATTAAAACGTTCCTAAAATTAGCAATGTTATGAACTTGCAAACATAAAGTTAACATTTTCATTTAAAACTCAAATTTTGCAAAAATTACTTTTGCAGATAAAGTAAAATATTTTACAAACTAAATAAGATATTTCAAAAATTCAAAAAGTATCATAGAGATAGGTAAATTCTCTATAACTACGTTATATTTCCATTAAAAATTCCAAAATGTATCAATAATATACGCCCTCAATATTTGAATCTATTTTTTGGAGGTTTCAAAAACAATCTTGTAGAAAAATTGAGATATCTGAGAAAGTAATGTGTATATTTCAAAAATTCTAAAATAATTTTGAAGAAGATTAAATTTTCTATAACCTTTGAAAATTTGTGAGTCGTATTGCAAAAATTAACAATGATATAAATATTTAAACTCGATCTTAATTTTATCATTTTGCACATGCATTTCAAAAACTTTATTTTCTCAAAAAATTTAAAATATCTCAAAAAGTAAAGAAGATAATTTAAAAATTCAAAAACTGAATTATAAATAGTTAAATTTTGTATAATGGTTCAAAAATTTATTCTAAAATTCAAGAAAGCATAAATGTTATAGGCTTTTAAACTTGAAATTTAGTTTTTTTATCAATTTTTCAAAAAAGTAATATATCTTATACACCACTCAAGATATTTAAAAAATTCAAAAGTAACCTTAATTTTGATTAATCCTTCTATAAAGTTCAAAAATTTTATTAAATTCTTCCAAAAATTAACCAAGTTACAGCGATTCAAAAATCATCACTTTTTACTCTTAATAAAAAATTTAAATTAACTTCTCGCAAATTATTGAATAATTCAAGAACTAAATATGATATTCTTAAAATTCAAAAAGAATATCATTAACAAATAATCTATAATTTTATTCTGTAATTTTGGTATCTGTAGCTCTATGGGTTGGCTAGAAATTTGTGTTCAAAATTGTATTTTTATCCCTCATGAATATTTTTTTGATGTGTACGTAAATGATTAAAATATAAATGTATCATCGATATTGCTGCCACCGATTAGCATGATAATGAGTGGATGATGACGCTGCCAAATTTTCATTCCATTCTCCGGCATTGCCGCCGCCGCCTGCCGCCAGCCGCCAGCCGCCAACCGGCCCCCCCATATCGGGGTGAATCCTCGTTTCCATACGCCAAAAACGCAATTTACGCATGTATTCGAAGAGGATAATAACGTCGCTGTTGAAGTGTGCGAGCTGCGAGTGTCTAGTCGACAGAAAAAGCAAGCAAGCGATCGACCGAATGTTGAAAATAAAATGGAAAATAATAATAACGCATTGCGTTCTCGATCGTCGACGGCGGCGGCGGCGGCGGAGGCAATGATGATGGAGACGGCGTGCCAACACTGGTAACATGGCTATTCAAATGAAATAAGCTAAAAAAAAACGGAATGGAATCGAGAATTTTCAACCCTTTGGAATTTTGAGAATTCTGGCGTCTTGGAGTCTTGGATTATTGATATCGTATAAAGTTAATCAAATTTTAAATGGTTGTATTTCAATAACCTTTCGTAACAAAGTTTTGAAAATTTCCAGTAATATTGATGTATTAGTCATTATTTATGCCCTTTTTGAATGATTAATTTATCTTTTATAGTTTTTGAGAAATTTTATATTAAATGATTTATGACAAGTTTTGAGATGGTACAAAGTTAATTAAATTTTAAAGGGTTGTATCTCAATAATGCTTAAGGGTAAAATTTTGAAAATTTTAGATAATATTGGTGCATTCTTTCTTATTTATATTCTTTTTGAATGATTAATAAATCTTTTATAGTTTTTGAGATATTTTAGTTTAAAGAGTACTAAGAATTTTATTTATGGATAGTTTTGAGATGGTATAAAGTTAATCAATATATAAAGGGCTGTATCTCAATAACCATTGAGGGTAAAATTTTCAAAATTTCTAGTAATATTCATGTGGTACTCATTGTTTATGTCCTTTTTGAATGATTAATTTATCATTAATAGACTTTGAGAAATTTTGGTTTGAAAAGTTAATAAAAAGTTTTGATGTTACGCAAGGTAATCAAAGTTTAAAGGGTTGTATCTTAATAACCCTAAGGAATAAAATTTTGAAAACTTCCAGTATTATTTGTATGTTCTTTCTTATTTATGTTCTTTTTGAATAATTAATAAATCTGTTATAGTTTTAGAGATATTTTAGTTTAAATTGTGCTTAGATTTTTATTTATAGACAGTTTTGAGATGTACAAAGCTAATCAAATTTTAAAGGGTTGTATCTTAATAACCTTTAACAATAAAATTTTAAAAATTTTCAGTAATATTGATGTTTTACTCATTGTTTATGTCCATTTTGAATAATTAAAAAATTCCTCATAGTTTCTGAGAAATTCTAATTTAAAATGCATCAAGTTTTTTGTTAGTGAATATTTTGTCAAACGTCTTTGAAATTCAAACTGCTATAGTTTTTCATCCCTTGTAAATTCAAAACTCAAATCTTCACATAAATTATATACTTTATTCATAATTCCTATCGTGTTTGAATAATTTAAATATTAGCTGTACTTTTCGAGAAATTTTACTTTAAAGAGTACTAAGAATTTTATTTATGAGGAATATTAAGAGGTTATAAAGTTAATTAAACTTTATAGGGGTGTATCTTAATAACCCTTGTCATTAACTTCATTAAATTTAATACAACTTTAGTTAATATTCCCTAATTTAATATGTTGATTAAATATCTAAAAATTTATTATTACGTTAAAGGATTTTATGCACTTTTAAATTGAGTTTTATTTTCGCTCAAATAAAGAAATTTAATTAATTTTAATTGGCTGCATCTTTTTAAGCCTAATAACTAAACATTTCAAATTTTTAACTGGTATTGTGACATAATTTTGTATTTATGTCCTTTTTAAATAATTGAGAAATTCGTTGTAGTTTTTGAGAAATTTTAACTTAAATTGCACTAAGTTTTTTGTTTGTGAATTTTGTATCAAACAACTTAAAATTTAAACGGCTGTAGTTATTCAACCCTTCCGATATGAAGTGTCAAATATTGCAATAAAATTTCTATGTTATTTATTGTTTATATGGAGTTTAAATAATGATTATATTAATGATAGTTTTTAAGAAATTTTAGTTTAAATATTACTAAGTATTTTATTTATGATGATTATTGAGAGGTTATAATGGTAATTAAATTTTAAAGCGATGTATCTTAATAACCCTTTTCATTAACGCACTTAAACTTAATCTAGCTATAATGAATATTCTCCAGTTTTATTTGCTTATAAAATATTTCACTAATTACGATGATTTTTGTGGTTTTCCGTGATTTTTAATTTGACCATTATTTTTCAGTGAAAGAAGAAATTTGATTAAGTTTAATTAATTATATCTCGTTAACAAGAAGCACTAGAATATTGAAAGTTTTTACCAAAATTATCACATTATTGTTTATTTATAGACTTTTGAAATAATTAATAAATCATTTATAGGTTTCGAGATATTATAATTTAAACCGCAGTAAATTTTTTGTCTGTGACCATTTTCATAGACATCTTAAATTTCAAAGGGTTGTAATTCTTCATCCCTTTGTATTTGAAATCTCAAATTTTCAACCTAACTTTCTACTTTAGTAGAAAGTTAATTATTATCGAGGTAATAAAGTTAATTCAACTTTCAAGGGATGTATTTTAATAACCCGTATCATTAATGCCCTTAAATTTAATATGATTGTACATAATAATTCTAAATTTCATTTGCTTATGAAATATTATAAAAAGTACGATGTCTTTTATAATTTTCAACCCCGTTTATATTGGATCCTAATTAATTTCAAGAAAAAATGTAATAATGTTTAATTAGCTTTATCTTTTTAATCCTAGTTAGTAAAACTGTAAAAATTTTCAGTAATATTATCACATTACAGTTTATTTATTTTGTGTTTAAATGATTAATTTATCTTTTATAGTTTTGGAGGAATTTTAATTTAAAAATACCAAGTATTCGTTTGTGAATAATTTTTGCAAACATCTAAATATTCCGATAGAAATAGTTCTTCAACCCTTAAGGTTAAAGAATTCAAAATTACAAATAAATCTTCTACATTATTTATGGTTTATTTCGTGTTTAAATAATTAATGTAATTTTTAAAGTTTTCTAGCAATTTTAATTTAAAGTGCACTATTAATTTTACTTACTTGTTTATCCCAAAATATAATCAAATTAATTTGGCTATATCTTCTTAACGTCTTTCACTTCAACTTTAGAATTTTACAATAAAATTTTCAATTTACCTTATATATTGTTTTTAAATAATTAAAATATTTTTTATAGTTTTTCAGCAATTTTAATTTAAAATGCATCAGTTATGATCCTTTCTGATTTCCACTAAAATTATTTCGTTATATCTGTTCAACCCCTTTTAGTTCAGTTTCTGGATTTTTCAATAAATTTTTCGCTTTACTGTTTATTTATTAGCTTATTAAATAATTAAAATATCTCTTATAGTTGTCTAGTAATTTAACTTTAAAATACATCATTTATTTTTCTTCCTAATTTCCAGCACGACATCTTAAATTTCATTTCAGTATATCTTTTTAACCTTTTGCACTACAACTTTACAATTTTCTACTAAATTTACCACTTTATATCTTAGCCATATAGTTTTTAAATAATTAAAATATCTCGTATGGTTTACCAGCAATTTGAATATAAAATCCATCATTATTTTTTTCTTGATTTCCAGCACATCTTAAATTTCACTTCAATATAGCTTCTCAACCCTTCACACTACAACTTTCAACTTTTCTACTAAATTTACTACTTTATCTCTTATCCTGATACTTTTTAAATAATGAAAATATCTCTGATAGTTTTCTAGTAATTTAAATTTAAAATACATAGATCATTCATTTTTCGTCCTGATTTCCAGCACGACATTTTAAATTTTATTTCAATATATCTCTTCAACCCCGCACACTGTAACTTTCAAATTTCCCACTTAATTTCTCACATTATCTCCCATTCTTTTCCTTTTTAAATAATTAAAATATCATTTAAAGTTTTCCCGGAATGTCATTTTAAAATGCATCATTTATTTTTCTGCCCAATTCCCACCAAAAATTCATTCCCTTGTATCCCCTCAATCCCTCACCCTACACTTTTCAAATTTCCTCCACAATTTCTCACTTTACCTCTTATTCTTCTCCTTTTTAAATAATTAAAATACCTCTCATACTTTTCTCGGAACATCATTTTAAAATGCATCATCCATTTTCCTTCCCAATTCCCACCAAAAAAACTTTAAAATTCATTCCCCTATATCCCCTCAACCCCTTACACTACACCTTTCAAATTTCCCCCTCAATTTCTCACTTTACCTCTCATTCTTTTGTTTTTTAAATAATTAAAATATCTCTTATAGTTTTTCCGGTATGTCATTTTAAAATGCATCATTCATTTTTCCTTCTAATTCCCATCAAAAAAACCTTAAAATTCATTTCCTTATACCTCTTCAACCCCTCATACTATAACTTTTAAATTTCCCGCTCAATTTCTCATTTTACCTATCACTCGTCTCATTTTTAAATAATTAAAATACCTCTCATACTTTTGTCGGAATGTCATTTTAAAATGCATCATGCACTTTTCTTCCCAATTCCCACCAAGAAAACCTTAAAATTCACTCCGCTATATCCCCTCAACCCCTCACACTACACCTTTCAAATTTCCCCCTCAATTGCTCACTTTACCTCTCATTCCTATCCTTTTTAAATAATTAAAATACCTCTCATACTTTCCACGTAATTCCATTTTAAACCCAAAAATGCTTTTTCTCTCAATCAATACTCCTCTTGCTTATCATCTTTAACTAATAACAACTTTGCCCTCTTTTTATCTTTTTATCACCTCTTTCCTCCCCATCCCAAACAATGCGTATAAATATTTTATTTTTGTTAATAAAAATCAATCTAAGCCGCCGTTTTAGCTGCTCGCAATATTTCGCAAGTGGCATTCGTTATTGCATTACGACGAAAGTTGAAAAGACAGTAAACAATTTGATGCATTTCCCGATATGGCCGCGTGCTGTGTGCACACACATACACTCACTCATTCACTCGAAGCAAAATGCATGCACAAATCTTAAAATCTTGAAATCTCATCGAGTCGCTTCGACTATCTTGCGCGCATGCGTACATACAACAATATCTCGTTTTTTAGCACAGCTCGTAAATCTCCCGTTTGCCTCACACATGCGCATGCGCCATCGATTGCTACTGCTGTTTTATCGAAATGCATGCAGTGATCGCAAATGCTCTTTTTTTGGTCAAACACTATCGCGAAAAAAAAATTCACTTAGAATTGCCGTCTTGTCGAGCGACAAAAAAATGCCTCGATAATAAATTAATTAATAACCAGTCTTACAAATACACCCCTCCAACCCCCCTCCCAGAATGGGGGGTTGGGGGGTTGTATTTGTTATTTTCATCGAGAAAAAATTATTTCAAATACGTCTTATGGAGCGATAAAAATTGATAATAAAGCACAACGAATACAACCCCCCAACCCCCCATTCTGGGAGGGGGGTTGGTGGGGTGTATTCGTTAAATCGAATCGAAACTGAAAAAAATTCCATAAAGTTTTCAATTGTTTGCTAGAAAAGATAGACTTAAGTCAATTAAATTAAGGAATAACAAGGCCCACGAATACACCCCCCAACCCCCTTCCCAGAATGGGGGGTTGGGGGGTTGTATTCGTTGTTTCGTATGGAATCTGATGAAATTTTATAAAAATTCCTCTTTTACTGCTGTGTAAATGAAGGATTTAGATGAAAATGTTGACTTAAGTCAAAGAAATTCTTGGATAAACAGTCCAACGAATACAACCCTCCAACCCCCCATTCTGGGAGGGGGGTTGGAGGGGTGTATTCATTATTTTGAATCGAAATAGAAAAACTTAAAAGTTTCTCATTTTTCGTACTTTTTTGTTAGAAAAAATAGACTTAAGTCAATTAAATTATGGAATAACAAGGCCCACGAATACACCCCCCCAACCCCCCTCCCAGAATGGGGGGTTGGGGGGTTGTATTCATTGTTTCGTATGGAATTTGATGAAATTTTATAAAAATTCCTCAATTTCTGCAGTATAAATGAAGGATTTAGATGAAAATGTTGACTTAAGTCAAAGAAATTCTTGAATGAGCAGTCCAACGAATACAACCCCCCAACCCCCCATTCTGGGAGGGGGGCTGGGGGGGTGTATTCGTTATATAGATTGGAAATTGAAAGAAATCCGTAATACTCGATAAAATTCCAAAAAAAATTTTCAAAAAATATGTATTTTGAATTTATCCAAAATATTGCAATTTCGAAGCACTGCACTCGTTGCACCGTGCAGCAATTTATTGCAATGCAAGTGCAGTGCATGAATTTCAGTCTCAACACACTCGACACACACGCTCTTCTTTTACGCCGTTTCTTTTCGACAATAAATGCACACACAAATCGACAGACGAACGAGCTGCGAGAGCCGTTTGGGTGCGTGGCGCGTGCGCACACAGCCATCGATCAGATCGTTTTTGTTTAACCCATAAATAACGCATTGATATAAAATACGACTAAACACATTGAAATAAATCATCGCGAGCGAGCGCGCGCGTTACTAATCAGTAAATTTTATGTGCTGCGAACAACATGCACACAACTTTTCGGCGGCGCGCGCGTCTTTGACGCATTATGACAATGAGTAATGATTGTACAAAGTGCAGCGACGCGCACGCCATCTGCGACGGCGACAAATGAAACATTACAATGAAAACAAAAGCAAAACTAAAGTTTGCAACGCTGGCAATATTGCAATTCGTGCCGGATTATGCGATGGCGATGGCGATGATGATGATGCCGACGACGACGACGATGCCTCATGTGCATGTCGACTGACTGACTGACAGATGTATTCATTCGGATTTTTAGGTTAGGTTATCAAAATGGCTGATAATACGTACATGATACACAAACACACGTGATGATTTGGAAAAGAGGACGAATTGGATTGATTTCTATAGGTTTTTGAGTGAATATAACCTTAAAAGAGTTTGGTCAAACATAACCTTAAAAATGTTATTGACATATTGGATTGGAAGTGTAGTAATAGGAAATTGTTGATATCTGGAAAAGTAATTAAAGAATTGTAATGATGTAAAAAGTAGAATGTGTTTGAATGGTTTTTGGTGAGCTCAAACATTTTTTGATTGGGAAAATTTTGGATCGTTATTGGAAGTTTAGGCTAAAATTAAGTTTAGATGTTAAGTATAACCTCAAAAATGATGGGTTTTAGGGATAATTTACAAGATTTTGGATTAGTTTTGGAATATCAGGGTGAATTTACCGCTAAAGATTAGATATAACCTCAAAAATGATTTTTTTGGGATAATCTACAAGATTTTCGTTTATTTTTGGAAGTTCAGGGTGAATTTAACGCTAAAGATTAAGTATAACCTCAAATCTAATGTTTTCTTGGATAATTTACTTGATTTTGGATCATTTTTGGAACTTTCGCGGTGAATTTAAATTTAAAGGTTAAGTATAACCTCAAAAATGATGTTTTTCTGGGATAATCTACAAGATTTTGGATCGTTTTTGGAACTTTCGGGGTAAATTTAAATTTAAAGGTTTGTATAACATCAAAACTGGTGCTTTTTGGGATAATTTACATGATTTTGGTTTTATTTTGAAACTTTCAGAGTGAAATTCAACGCTAAAGATTGAATATAACCTCAAAATTTTATGTTTTTTTAGAATATCTATAAGAATAATTGAACAATTAGGATGATTTAAAGTCAACAATAAATGTGAATGACCTCTGCATTTTTTGAGTTTACTGTTTTTTCGGAAGTGAGGTTAAGATATTTGTCAAATTTGCTCTGAAAAAATTACTTCTTGAAAAGCAAAGCAAAACTAAAATTTGCACGCTGGTAACATTGAACAATTGAGGTGATTCAGAGAAGAGAGTAATTGTGTTAAATATAATCTCAAAAATTTGTAGTTTTGTGGAAGAGTTCGAAGAATAATCAAACAATTGTGATGGTTTAAAAACAATAATAATTACGATTTAATTCTGTATGCTCTGAGCAAACGTAACCTTAAAAGGTTCTGAATAATTTATGTCTGCACCTTTGGACTAAAATCACCTTTGGAATTAAGGTTAGGTTAATTGCACTCTCAAAACTTAACTTGACTACAAATTTTATAATTTCATTTGCAATTTTTATTTATAATTTAAATTCTCTTCTCTCACAAATGATCTAAAAATTATCCAGATTTTTCATATTATCTCAAGAGATAATTAAGATATTTTAATTATAAAAACTCACACAGTACTGGACTTAACCCTTCGGCATTTAAAATCCAGCCCCATTTATCTATCCCTAGGGATGCGCTAGCTAAACCATGGAAATGTTAAATTCTCCTCGCAAAAATAATCTCCAACTTTCTTAATTCTCTCTCGTAAATCTTGAATATTTCATAAACTAATTAAGATATTTTAATTATCAAAACGCACGCATCTCCTCAATTAAACCATATATTCGCAACATCAAGCGTATTTTCTTATCTTTAAGGACAATCAAGTTATCCTATAAAATTATAGATTCTTCTATCAAAAATAATCTCAAAATTATCCTAATTCGCTGTTTTGAATCTTAAATATCTCGAAAACTAATGAATATATCTTAATTATCAAAGATCATCCACTTGCTTGTATAACCCTTCTACCCTCTCATCCAAATTTGATCTTTCTATCTCTAGGAACGGATTATCTATGCTTTAAAATAGTCACTTTTTTTCTCAAAAAATGTGAAAATGTCTAAATACTCTTAATTAAATTTTAAATATCTAGAAAACTAATTAACATATCTTTATTATCAAAACCCAGCAACCTCCATACTTAACCCTTCTACCCCCTCATCTAAACTCTATCCCTCTATCCCCATGAATAAACTGTCTGTTTTGTAAAATTATAAATTTTGTCATCAAAAAATTGTTAATTATCTTAAATTCTCTCTTTTAAATCTTAAATATCTCTAAACGTAATTAACATATTTTAATTATCAACCCCCGTCCACATACCTACTTAATCCTTCTATCCCCTCACACAAACCCAATTTTTCTGTTCCCAAGAATGAACTATCTATGCCATAAAATTCAAAATTTTTTGCTCAAAAAAAATTCAAAATTATCTTAATTCTCTCTCTTACAACATAAATAGATCATAATCCAATTAAATATTTGTAATTTTTAAAGCAACGCCCACCTCCCTACTTAACCCATCTACCTAATCAACTGAACCCCATCTTTCTATCCTTAGGAACAACCTAACTATTCCCTAAAACTATAAATTCTCTGCTTTCAAAAAAATCATAAAATCTCCCCATTCTCTCACTTAAAACTTAAATATCTCAAAAAATAATTAACACATCTTAATTATCAACACCCATCCACATCTACGTATAACCCTTCTACCCCCTCATTCAAACCCGACTCCTCTGCCCCGAAGAACAAACCAACAATCCCATAAAATAATAAACATTCTCCTCATAAAAAGTCTCAAAATCCCCACATTTCTTCTCTTAAATCATAAATATTTAATAAACTAATTAACATATCTTAATTACTAACCCCCATCCACCTCCCGGTATAACCATTCTACCCCTCAACTAAATCCCATTTTTTGATTCCCCCGGGACAAACTACAAATTCCTTAAAATTGTAAATTTTCTCCTTAAAAAAATATTAAAATTCCCAAAAACTATCTTTAAAATCTTAAATATCTCCAAAACTACTCATTATAACCCAATTATTCAAACCCCATCATCTCCCCACTTAACATCTCTACCCCTCGTCCAAACCCCATCCTTCTATCCCCAGTCATAACCTAGCAATCTCATAAAATACTAAAATTTCTCCTTAAAAAATATTTTAAAAATCCCCAAACTCCCTCTCTTAAATCATCAATATCTCCAAAACTACCCATTACAACCCAATCATCCAACCTCCCCTACCTCCCCACTTAACCCATCTACCACTTTCTCCAACCCGCATTCTTCTATCCCCAATCACAACCAAGCAATCTCATAAAATACTAAAATTTTCTCTCAAAAATTATCTCAAAAATCCCCAAACTTCCTCTCTTAAATCATCAATATCTCCAAAACTACCCATCACACCCCACCCATCCAACCTCCCTCACCTCCCCACTTAACCCATCTACCCCTCATCCAAACCCCATTCTTCCATCCCCAATACCAAACCAACCATCTCATAAAATTCCTCATACTATTGTTACAAATAATTGTCTCCCATATAAGCATCTGCTGATAGTTTGAGTGACTACCTCGCATCTCGTGCACTTCTTCTTGTTTTACTTCTTCATCTGCTTGTTCATCTGTCTCCAACGCGCGCTGGCTTGCTCTCACCATGCGATATTCTTGTTTTACATTTTTCCCCGTCGCGACACGCTTGTTTTTTACGCTTGCTTCTTCCCTATTCTTGTTATTCTTGCGCCCTCAATGCTGATGCAGCACCGACCGAACGAACGAACGCGCGCGCTCTGCTAACCAAACCACCCACTCCTTTTTCTCCTTCCTCGCTTGCGTTGCGTCGCGTCGCGGCTCGTCTCCGCTTCGACCAGCGTTCGCATTCAGTCGTGGCTTTCACCTCGTGCGGATCGCGCGTGTGCCCAAAGTGCAAGCACGAAACGAACGAACGTACGTGTTCAACGGTTCAACGTTTCACGCGTAAAGTGCGCAAAACAATTTTGTGTCTTTAGTGTTCAAACTTTTTTCGGATATCATAATCTCCAAGGTAAAGAATATAGACTTAAGTCACTTACTTAACCAATAATATCCCACCATTATTTAAAAAAAATTAATTTAAAAATTAAACAAAAAATTAATAACAAGTCTTACGAATACACCCCTCCAACCCCCCTCCCGAATGGGGGGTTGGGGGGTTGTATTCGTTGTATCCATTGAAAAAATTTGACTTAAAATGAATTTTATGCAGTGATAAAAATAGATAATAAGTTCAACGAATACAACCCCCCAACCCCCCATTCTGGGAAGGGGGTTGGAGGGGTGTATTCGTTATCTTGAATTGAACCTGAAAAAATCCCATAAAAATTCTCAATTTTTTCTTACTTTTAGTTAGAAAAGATAGACTTAAGTCAATTAAATTAGGGAATAACAAGTCTACGAATACACTCCTCCAACCCCCCTCGCAGAATGGGGGGTTGGGGGGTTGTATTCGTTGTTTTGAATAAACTGATGAAATTTTAGACAAATTCCTCATTTATTGCAGTGAAAATGAAGGATTTTGATGAAAACGTTGACTTAAGTCAAGGAAATTTTTGGAAAAGATGTCCAACGAATACAACCCCCCAACCCCCATTCTGGGATGGAGGTTGGAGGGGTGTATTCGTTATATTGTAGCGAAAATGATGAAATTTGATAAGAAATAAGGAATTTGCCGGAGTATAAGACGCGATTTAGTGAGAGAAAAAAAAATTACTTAAGTTTAAGATGTATGTGGGATAAATACGGACCTGGTTTGAAACAACTGTGTGGAATTTATTTAAATACTCATCGTAATAAATTGTATTAAAATGTATCGAGTGCGCATGCGTAAGTGGCTTAGCATATGCGTAAATGTGTAGGTAGATTGGCATCTATCAGGTATAAATCTATAGCTCTTGCTTTCTTTCTTTCGTTCTTTATTTGTTGCTTAAGTAATGCAAATAACTGGATGATTGCTTGAGCCTACTTGTGTGAAAATTATAGGTTATGATTTATTATTTAGTTTTTCCTCTCTCGTTTCTTGCACGAACAGGTTAAAGAACAATTAGAATAGAGTTGCTTGTTGTTTGTTGTTTGTTCGTGCATAACATGAGGAGAGTGTGTGTTAATTATGGTGATTAATTAACACGTGTGACAAGAGAGGTGCATGTGGAATGCATGTATTAATTATTATTTTTGACAGTTTTAAGTCAAGTGAAGCAACTTTTAGGGGAGGAAGGAAGAAATATGTGAGAATATTTCAAATTGCGAGGAAAGTATGAGGGTTAGAAGGATGAGGTTTTCAAGGGGGGTATGTGAGAAGGTGAGAGAGGAGGTGGATGAGGGAAGGGGGATGTTTTGGGTGGGAATTGTGAGGTTAGAGGGAGAAAAAGTGAGAGAATTTTGTGTGGTGATGGAAAAGTGGAATTTTGGGTTTGAATGTGGAGGATTTGGAATTGAATGGGAGTTTTGCTGGATGCTTTGGAGGATGGGGAGGTTGATTGGTAAGGTAGGGATATTTGAGTGGGGTTTTGGATTTGAATGAATGGTTTTGGAATTATTGGGGGAAATATGAGGGAATTTAAGGATGTTTTTGGGGGGGAAAATGGGTTTTGTGAAATGGGTTGGAACTTTTTGGATTTTAATGGGTTTTTCATGGAAGAGATAGGAGGTGTAGATGAAGAGATGTAGTATGAGATGGCGCAAGAATAATTTAGGAAATATTGATGATGTTTGGGGAAGAATTGGAGAAAGTTGAAATAATTTTAATAAATTTGATGTTTTTGCTTGAAAATCGCGTTTTGTGAAATTGCTTGTAGTTTTTCTTATTTTTATCATTTTGCGATGAAAAAAATATGAAATGTTGATGAAGAGATGTGGGATATGATGGTGAAAAAATATTTTGAGAAATATTGATGATATTTTGGAAAAAAATTGTAGAAAATTGAAATAATTTGAATAAAAGTGATGTTTTTGCTTGAAAATCACGTTTTGGGAAATTGCTTGTAGTTTTTTTAATTTTTATCATTTTTTTATGAAAAAATTAAAAAATGTAGATGAAGAGATGTGGGATATGACGGTGGAAAAATATTTTAAGAAGTATTGATAATAATTGGAGAAAAAATACGAGAAAGTGGAAATAATTTGTATAAAACTGATGTTTTTGCTTGAAAATTGCGTTTCGGGAAATTGTTTGTAGTTTTTCTAATTTTGATCATTTTGTGATGAAAAAAATACGAATTGTAGACGAAGAGATGTGGCATATGATGGTGATACAATATTTTGAGAAGTATTGATGATATATGTAAAAAAAGTTCCGAAAAATTGAGTAAATTTGAATTAAATTGTTTTTTCGCAAAAATTGCATTTTGGGAAATTACTTGTAACTTTTACAAATTTCTTCATTTTCCTACCAAAAAAATACAAAGTGTAAGCGAAGAGATGTAGAATGTGATAGTCTAAATATGTGATAGTCTAAAGAAATATGCCTGATATTTATGAAAAAGTTCGAGAAAGCTGGGTTCATTTGTATAAAAGTGATGAATCCGGACAGTTTTTGGAAAATAGCTTGTAGCTTTCCTAATTTTCAGTATTTCTTCATGAAAATAACGGACAGTACATATGAAGAGATGGTCTAAATGTTTATGAAAGGATATTTTAAGAAAAAATCTTTATATTTGTGAAAAAAATGAGAAAATTAAATAATAATGAATGTTTTTGCTGAAAATCGCGTTTTGGTATATCACCTGTAAAATTTTCAATTTTTATTAGTTTTCAATGAAAAATATATTAAGTGTAGATAAAGAGATGTACTATAGTATATTAAAAGAAAATTTTAAGAAATAATCATGATGTTCCTGAAAATAATTCGAGAAATTCGTGTTAAATTAGAGCGATAAATGTACAATGTTTTTTTTCTATCTTGAAAATCGCGTTTTCGGAAATTGTTTGTAAGTTTTTAAATTATCGTCACTTTTTTATGAAAAAAAAGCACAAAATAGTTGAAAAGATGTACTAGAAGATAGTGAAAGAAATTTGACTTTAACGTTGATGATATCTGTGAAGAAAATTTGAGAAATTTGATTAAATTTGCATTATTGCTCATTATGTAATACTTTTTTTAAAAACACATTTCAGGAAATCAGTTATAATTTTCTTGAATTTTCATCAGTTTTTCTTAATATTGTAACAAATTTTACAAAAATGAGTATGAAAAATACTGGAGGAAATTCGGGAAATTTGGTTAAATTTAATATTACGTGAAAAATCCAATTTTCTGTAAAAAATGATTATAATTTTTTGACTTTTCATCATTTTCGCTAGAAAAAAGAATTACAATATAGAAGATGAGTTGCACTAAATGATGGTGAAAGAAATTTTGACAAGAATATTCATAATGCCCCTGTTTGTGAAAAATTCGTGAAAGTGGGTTAAATTTGATTTATCGTGCAAAATCCAAAAAGTTTGTTTGGAAAATCGCTTGTAACTTTCGCAATTTTCATCATTTTGCACTCGTGTAAAATACATCGTGTAGATAAAAAGATGTGCTAAACAATTGTTAAGGAAGCTTTAACTAAATTTGTGTAATATTTCTGAAAAAAATTAATTTAATTTGAATTATTCTGAAAATTGAAACAAAATCTTTTTCTTTTAATGATTTGTAATTTTTTCAATTTTCATTATATTTACTTGAAATATAAAGAAAATTCATGATGCATATGGAAACTTGTGCTAAATGATGAGTAAACAAATTTGGGACAAGTTTTTATAATAATCCTGAAAAAAAAATCGATAATGTTGATTAAATGTGAATTATTGTGAAATATCTAAAAAAGTATTCGTTCTCAATTGCATGTAACATTCAGAATTTTCATTGATTTTTCACGAAAAAAAATTATAACATACCTGAAGAGTTGTACTAAATTATGGAAGAAGAATTTTCTCAGAAACATTCGTAGTAATTCTGAAAAAAAATCGAGAAAGTTGATTAAATTTGAATTATTATGAAATATCTAAAAAGCATTCGTTTTCAATTGCTTGTAACATTCAGAATTTTGATTGATTTTCTACGACATAATATTTATGACATACATTAAGAGATGTACTAAATTATAGGAGAAAGATTTTCTGAGAAATATTCGTAGTTACTCAGAAAAAAATTCTAGAACGTTGATTAAATTTGAATTATAATGAAAAAATCAAAAAATACTCCAGTGAAAATCGTTAATAAATTTCCCAATTTTCTTCATTTTCATTCGTAAATATTTCACAACGTAGATGAAGAGATGATTTAAAGGATGGAAGAGGAATATTTTTAAAAACATTCATAATATCTCTGAAAAAATTTCGAGAAATTAGGTTAAATTTCAAACATCATGAAAAATCAAAAAAACACCTTAAAAGAATCTCTCATAACTTTCTCAATTTTCCTCTTTTTCATCCTAAAAAGATTCCACTCCATACATGAAAGGATGTACTAAACGATGTCAAAAGAAAATTTACAGAAACATTAATAATATCTCTGAAAAAAAATTGAGAAACTAGGGTAAATTTGAAACATCATAAAAAATCAATAAAACACTTTAAGACAATCGCTTGTAATTTTCCCAATTTTCCTCTACTTCATCCCAAAAAAATTCCACTTTATACATAAAGAGATATTCTAAACGATGTTAGAAGATAATTTAAAAAAAAATTGATAATATCTCAAAAAAAAATTCTAAAATGTAGGTTAAATTTGAAACATCATGAAAAATCTAAAAAACCCTTCATAAAAACCGCTCGTAATATTCTCAATTTTTCTCATTTTCATCCTAGGAAAAGGCCACAGTATACATGAAGTGACGTACTAAATGATGTAAAAAGAAAATTTCGAGAAAAATGCATATTATCTCTGAAAAAAATTCAAGAAAGTAGGTTAAATTTCAAGCCTCATAAAAAATCAAAAAAGGCTTCTATAAAAATCGCTTATAACTTTCCCAATTTTCTTCACTTTTCCTCCAAAAAAATTCACAACACCCCTCAAGAGTTGTACTAAACGACCCCTAAAAGAAAATTTTAAAAATCATTTATAACACCTCCCAAAAAACCTCAAGAAACTTGATCAAATTTCAAATCTCATGAAAAATCAAAAAAGTACTCCAAAAAATCGCTTATAACATTCCCAATTTTCCTCATTTTCACCCCATAAAATTTCACACCACCCATGAAGAGTTGTACTAACCGATACCAAAAGAAAATCTCAAACACAATTCATAATATCCCATAAAAAAAATTCGACAAACTAGGTTAAATTTAATATCATCTCACCATTACACAGAACCGTATTCTTACCATACCGAAAACTTCAGTACCGTATTTATGTTATTTTAAGCACTCAGCACGGCTTTTAGCACATGTCCGCCCGAATAATAATGATAATCACACACGGCCGTAAGTAAGCAACTCCTACAGCACAGCACAGCGCGCAAATACGCAAGTTTGTATACGATTAAAGCGCTCGTCTCTAACGCGTGTGTTTGTGCAAATTACCAATATGGCCGTACGGACGCATTAGGCGGAAGGAATATTATGCGCATTCGCATAATACACACGTACAATTCGTATCGTCGTCCTCCTCGTCCTCCTCCTCCTCGTTGTATGTCCTTGGAGTGCTGTTGTAATTGAGATGCTGAAATGTGATTCTTGGGACGTGTATTCTAACCTCTCTTTCGTATGTACATTCTAACCTAACAAACTTGCCTCGCAATTAACCTAAAACTTGACATTATAATTACATATAATATGAATGTTTCATAAAATTCTAACCTCACTAATCAATGTCTTTCCAACCATATTTAAGTTACTCATAGAATTTTGCTAAACAAATTTTTAAGTCACTTACTTAAGTCATTTTTTGTACTGACTTAAACTTTATTTAATTTATCATATGAAACATATTGAATAATGAATTTTTTTGGATAGATTATTTCATTGTTTTTTAAGTCACTTACTTAAGTCACTTTTTTTAACTTACTTAAGATTTGTTGTATACATGACTGACTTGAAACATACTGAATGGTCAAGCTAAGCATTTTATTAAAAATTTATCGGATGCTTCATGGTTGGATGTAAGTCACTTACTTAAGTCACATTACTTAAGCCACTGACTTGATATTTTTTCGTTTTTAGTTTATGATATGAAACATATTGAATAGTGAAGTTAAGAATTTTTTGAAAAAAGTTAAATAATTATAAGTTACTTACTTAAGTCATTGTTTTTACTGACTTAAACTTTGAGCTTGATTTATCATGTGAAACATAATAGTGAAGAATTTTACTAAAAAAAAATTTCTTTTGACAAGTTATTTCATTGTAAGTCTCATACTTAACTTAAGTCACTTTTTTGACTTACTTAAGATTTGTTTACTTGTTAAAGTTAACTTCCTAATCGATATGTTGAGTAAAAATGGAAATTTCTCTAATCGATATGTTTATAAGCTTACTTAATTCGTAAGTCACATACTTAAGTCACTTTTGTTACTAATCCAATATGTGTTTAATTCATTTCGCAAAATATATTAATCAATTTTAACCTCGGAAATCAAAAAAATATATATATTTGAAACGTACTTAGTTTTAAGTCACTTACTTAAGTCATGTTTTCACGACGTGCACTCTAATAAACATGTTATCTATCAATTCAACTCAAACTTCTCAATTTCAGTAAAACTAAAACCTCACTCGTAAATTTGTTTGGAACTTACTTAATGCTAAGTCACTTACTTAAGTCACTCACATTGTGTATTGACACAGTATTTGTTTAATTTGCGCGTCAAAACATTATTAGCAAAATTCCGAGTATGTACACGAATCATTATGTTTTTAAGCCTACTTAGTTGTAAGTCACTTTGTTAATAAGTCTTGTTCGTTTCTTTTCTTTTTTTCATCATCGTTGCAAAGCGACTTAAGATTTGTTTAATTTGTTGCCGCCAACTTTCAAGCAAATTTACGACTTGTAGCATGCGACTCATTAGTTAAGTAAGCAAATAAACGTCAATTTTCTATTTGCGCATTAATATTAAAACGTGTCTATTATACAGGGCGTTAACACAAATCGTAAATCGTAAATTATCTCAATAATCAAAATTTTCTACTTGAATACCCAGTGTATAATTTTAATATATTTTATCCAATTTTTCGTTTGAAACACCCTGTATACATTTTAAGTATGCTTTGACTAATGTGCATTAAGCATGTCGAACATTTTATTTAAGTAGGTTTAACTTGAGTGAATTTCCTTTTGAACACTTTGTATATATTTTTCTCTTTTCTTTTCATTTTTCATTTTAAACACTCTGTATATAGTACATTCGCAAATGTTTTAACTAACATGTCGAACATGTTTATTTAAGTAGGCTTACGTTAAGATACTTACTTCCTTCCTAAACACCTTGTATAAATTTATATTTATATCTCCCTTATTAACATTTCTTCGCAAACACCCTGTATTTATTTTAAGTACATTTGTTAATGTGCATTAAGCATGTCGAAATATTACTTAAACTAGACTTAATTTAAGCTACTTTCATCTTAAACACCTTGTATATGTACATAAAATTCGATTTTATTAATTTTTCTTCGTAAACATCTTGTATATATTTTAAGTGCATTGTCTAATGTGAATTACGCATGTCGAATATTTTGCATAAGTGACTTAAGTCAAGTTACTTTCTTCATGAAGACAATGCAGATGTTTTTCTATTTGATTAAAGTTTCTTGAACACTCTCTATATATATTTGATCTACATTATTAATTTTTCGTCGTAAACACCCTGTATATATTTTAAATTAGTTAATATGCATTAAGTTACTTAGTTCTTGAACACCCTGTATCTATTTTTTCTATCTCATTATTTTTTTTGTCGTGAATCACCCTGTATACATTATAAAGTAAATTGCGTAATGTGAATTAAGTATATCGAATATTTTAAGTGACTTAAGTTGAGCTACTTTCTTTTTAAACACCCTATATCTATATATTTGCTATTTCATTAGTTTTTCTTGAACACCCTGTGTATAATTTGAAGTAAATCAGCTAAAAATGCATTAAATGACTTAAGTTAAGCCACTTTGTACTTAAACACCCTGTATTAGCAAATATTTTCTAGCTAATGATCATTAAGCATGATTCGAACACCCTGTATCTATTTTTTTCTATCTCATTAATTTTTTCTTGAACACCTTGTGTATAGTTTGAAAGTAAATCAGCTAAAAATGCATTAAGTGACTTAAGTTACTTTAAGCTACTTTGTACTTAAACACCCTGTATTCATAAATATTTTTCTGCTATTGTTCATTATGAATGATTCGAACACCCTGTATAAACGGACTTAAGTTAAGCACGATTGATTTTTGTGCGCGTAGAGCACAGCTGATAAATAATTAATGTAATTTATTATCATTTATTTATTTATTTATTATGATGAATTTGACGAATTGATAAAAAATCAGGAGCGCATCATCAGCGTGTGTGACGCATGCGCACATAATAAATGATAAATGTGCACTTAACGCGCATGCGCAATTAATTGAAATTTATTATCGCTATCGCTCGCTCGCGCTGCGCGTATTGATTAATTATTTACTTCTATTTATTTCTAATTAGTTATTTATGTTTATGTCTCACACACATTTATAACCTGCCGTCCGCTAATTAATTAATTATTCAATTAATTATTTAATTAATTATGCGTCGTTCTCTTCGCTAATTGTTTTTCTTCTTATCGTTCGTTTCTATTGATTCCGATTATGAATTATCATTTGAGAGTGTCTTTCTGGAATATTTCGTATACAGGGTGTTTCGTAAACAAATCATTCATCTTTTAAATAAACCTGAGGGAAAAAAATGGAAAAAAATTAGTTAAATTTCACATTTTGCAAATTAAATAAACCGAGTGTTTCAAAAAAAAATTATAAGAATTATTGAATATTGAGTTATTTAATAAATTTTTTTTATTAATTATACCGAGTGTTTTTTTTAAATAAATTCGAATATTTTCTTATTCTATTAATATATTTATGATATGTATACAGAGTGTTTTATGAAAAGTTATTAATTTTCTATATTAAGGTATGTAATAAACCGAGTGTTTCAAAAAATTTTTAGGAAAAAAAATTAAATTCTGAGTAATTCATTAAAAATGTTATATTATTATTAATTATACCGAGTGTTTCTTTAAATCAATCCGAAAATTTTCTTTCTCTTTGTAAATATCACTTATATACAAAGTGCTTCATGAAAATTATCGAATTCTATAATTTACTATATTCAATAAACCGAGTGTTTCGATATTTTTTATAAAAGAGAACACAAAATATAGAGTGTTTCATAAAAAAATGCTAAATTTTTATTAATTATACCGAGTGTTTTCATAAATCAAACCAAAATCTTTTTCTTTCTTTCATTATTATCGTTTATATACAAAGTGTTCCATGAAAATTATTCAATTTCACACGTTTTTGTTTAATAAACCGAGTGTTTCCAAATTTTCGTAAAAAGAAAAAAATTTAAAATTGCGAGAATTTATCAAAATTAGTATTATTAATTATACTGAGTGTTTCTTAAACAAATTTCAAATATTTTACTTTTCTATGTTCATAATCATTATTTTTATACAGAGTGTTCAATAAAAACATAATATTTTTTATTGCAATTCTATTTTTTATCGTTTTATTATTTAAATATACAGAGTGTTTGATAAGCATCATTAAATACCTCAATTTATTTAATTAAATACACTGAGTGTTTCAAATTTACTGCAGTAAATAAATGTTAAAAAAATTGAAATACTGAGTGATTCATTATGTATGTTTCTTTAATATTTTCCACCTCTTTCTCTGATTATTATCACATATACAGAGTGTTTGATAAACATGTTTCAATTCCACATTTTAATTCATTAAATACACTGAGTGTTTCGAATTTATTGCAGTAAATAAATGTTTAAAAATAAAAAAATACTGAGTGATTTTCTAAAAGTGATTTCTTATGTTTTCAACCCCTTTCTCTGATTATCATCACACATACAGAGTGTTTGTTGAAATACGATTAATTCATATTTTAATCATATTATTATATTCGCTTTTGTAGTTTGCATTTCATTTCAATTCGTATATTATTTTGTTTTGTTTCGTTGTTTTGTTACGAAATGAGGGCTTTCGTTTCTGGCAGTGACAGGTCAGTAATTAAAATTTTCGCGCCGCCCCTCAGATTGCAAAACAGGGACTAATCGAGCATATTAAAGAGACCTCTCACTCATTCTCTCTCTGTTTCTCCAGTGAGATGAGATAGGATGAGATTTGTACATGTGTGTGAAAGGGATGAATAAATTTGTGTTGTTTCACAACTCGCTCGCGGCGTTTGTTTGTAACTGTTTTGTTAATCTCATTGCACTATTTGTTCTCGCATTTGTCTTCTTAGATTCCATCCGCTCGGCGTTCAATTGCGAATTAATCAATAAGTAATTATCCGATTTTGATGATTTAAATTTTGGAATGTGCGCGATTAAATGGAGAATCTAGTGATGTTAATCCTGGTTTTCTAGGGTAAAGAATGAGAGAGATATGAGGAGTTAAAGTCGTAGAAAGGTTTTGAATTTTTGTTGGTAATTTAGGGTTTTTGTGGATTATTTAAGAAGTATTTATCTGATTTTAATGATTTAAATTTCAAAATACTCCTGATTAAATGGGCAATTAAGTGGTATTGAATTTAGTTTTGTAATATGAGAATTGAGGAAGATATAACGAGTTAAAGTCAGAGAAAGGTTTTGAATTTTTATTGGTAATTTAGGGTTTTTGTGGATTATTTAAGAAGTAATAATCCGATTTTGATGACTTAAATTTTGTAATGTGCGTGATTAAATGGAGAATCTAGTGATGTTAATCCTGGTTTTCTAGAGCAAAGAATGAGAGAGATATGAGGAGTTAAAGTCGTAGAAAGGTTTTGAATTTTTATTGGTAATTTGGGGTTTTTGTGGATTATTTAAGAAGTATTTATTTGATTTTAATGATTTTAATGATTTAAATTTCAAAATACTCCTGATTAAATGGGGAATTAAGTGTTATTGAATTTAGTTTTGTAATATGAGAATTGAGGAAGATATAACGAGTTAAAATCAGAGAAAGATTTTGAATTTTTATTGGTAATTTAGGTTTTTGTGGATTATTTAAGAAGTAATGATCCGATTTTGATTATTTAAATTTTGTGATATTCTTGATTAAATGGGGAATCCAGTGATGCCAAATTTAATATTTTAGGATAAGAATTGAGGAAGATATGAACAGTTAAAGTCGTAGAAAGGTTTTAAATTTTTATTGATATTTTGATTTTTGTGGATTATTTAAGAAGTAATCATCAGATTTTAATTATTTAAATTTTATAAAACTTCTAATTAAATGAGAAATATAACGACAGTAACTATAAGTTTCTATAATAAAAATGGATAAAGTTATGAGTATTTGAAAACTGCTTATGCTTTAGAATTTTTATTTCTACTGTAATTTTTTCTTAATAAATTAAGAACTAATCAATCGATTTTAAGACCATCTATCTCAAATTAATCATGTTTAAATAGGTAATTTATTGATATTAAACTTGTTTTTTTAGGATTGAAATTGATATAGTTATAAGCCATTGAAATTATAAACTAGTTGAATTTATATTTCTAGTTTAGTTTTCTTCTAATTAATTAAGAAGTAATTAACCGATTTTCAAGATTAATATCTAAAAATACGGGCAATTAAACGAGGAATCTAAAAATACTAAATGCACATTTATATGATGAAAGTGATAATGTTACAAGCAGTTAAAATCATTAAAACTTTGTTAAATTTCAATTTCCTTGAAAATATTTTCAGAAATCATAATTACTACTTCAGTTTTCATTTAATTATTAAAGAACTAATTAACCGATTTTATTGATTTATGTCCCAAAATATTTCTGATTAAATTAGTTATCAGCTGCTCATATACTTTTAGTTCTAGCATAAAAATTCAGATTATTATAAACAATTGAATTTATAAAATGTATTTCAAATTTTCTTTGCAGTCTAGTTTTGATGTAATTACTCAAAAAGTCATTAACCAATTTTAATAATTTATACTTCAAAATACTGCTTATAAAATTAAAAATCTGACTGTATTAAATTTATTACTATACATCAAGTATTCATAATGTTATAAACAATTAAATTTGAAAAATTTTATTGAAAATGTATTTCTAGTAAAGTTTTCATGAAATTAATCAAATGCTAATTAACCTAATTTAATTATTGATCTCTCTAAATACTGCTTATGAAATTAGCAATCTAATAGCGATAAAGTTATTATTGGTGCAGTTAAATTGATAATGTTATAAACAAATAAATCATAAAATTATCTGGAAATTTTGTTTATAGTCTACTCATCGTTTAATTATTTAAGAACTAATAAACTTATTTTAATAGTTTATATTTAGAAATATTGCTGATTAAGTTTGTTTTCGAATGATACCAAACGTAGTGCACGGAGATAAAAATTGATAAAGTTATAAACAATTGAAAGCATAAAACATTAACATATAAAATATAATTCTAATTTAACTGAATTTATCATCCAATTACTCAAGAACTAATCAACTGTTTTTAATGATTGTTATGTCAAAATACTGCTGATTAAATTATCTCTCTAATGATACTAAATTTATTGTTTTACCATAAAAATTGCAAATGTTATAAACAAATGAAATCATAAAATGTTTTTGATATAATATTGCCATTCCACTATTTATGCAATTACGTAACAACTAATGGACCGATTGTAATTGTTTATATTTTAAAATATGCTCGAAAAAATTATTTATCTAACGCTTCTTTAGTTGAGTTAATATGATGAAAATTGATAAAGTTATAAACAATTGAAATTTTATAGTATTCTTGAAATTATATTTCTACTTTACATTTCATTTAATTACTATAAAACTAGTTAACCGATTTTAATGATTTATACTTGCATACATTTCTAATTAAATTATCTATTTAATGCCGTCAAACATCTTCTTGTATCATAAAAAGTGCTAAAGTTATAAACAATTATAATCGTAAACTATTTTTGAAAATATATTTCCACTTCACTTTGTATCTAATTACTCAAAAACTAATTAACCGATTCTAATGATTTATATCGTTGTGCATTCCTAATTAAATTATCTATTCAATGCCGTCAAGTTTCTTCTTGGATCATAAAAATTACAAAAGTTATAATTAATTATATTCATAAACTATTTTTGAAATTATATTTCCACCTTGCTTTTCACCTAATTACTCAAAAACTAAGAAACTAATTAACAGATTTTAATGATTTACATCTCAATACATTCCCAATTAAATTATCTATCTTCCACTGTCAAACTCCTTCTTGTGTTATAAAAAATGCAAAAGATATAAACAATTAAACTCAAAAGTATTTTTGGATTTACATTTCCATTTTACTTTTGATCTAATTACTCAAAAACTAATTAACTTATTTTTATGATTTATACTTTCATACATGCCCAATTAAATTTTCTATCGAATGCTGTTAAACTCCTTGTTGTAACATAAAAATTGCATAAGTTAGAAACAATTAAAATCATAAAATATGTTTAAAATTATATTTCCCCTCCACGTTTCAACTAATTACTCAAAAACTAATTAACCCTTTTTAATAATTTTTACCTCCATCTATTCCCAATTAAATTATCTATACAATGACGTCAAACTCCTTCTTTTAACATAAAAATTGCATATGTTATAAACAATTAAACTAATAAAATATGTTTAAATTATATTTCCCCTTTACTTTTCATCTAATTACTCAAAAACTAATTAACCGATTTTAATAATTTATACCTCCATCTATTCCCAATTAAATTACCTATCTTTTGCCATCAAATCCGTTCTTCTATCTTGAAAATTGACAAAGTTATAAACAATTAAACTTCTAAAATCTTTTTGAATTTCCACTTTATTCGAATATATGGAGAGCACTCCATGTAATCTGCTTGAGTTGATTGAGTAATTTGAGAGTAATTTAAAGTCATTTCTAAAACTTAAACTTAAGTAATTGCAAAGCAATTAAGCCGCTTCATTTATTCTAATGTCTCTTAACATTTACGCTCTTTAATTGCACACCGAATGTTACACAAAATCCGCTTTGTTTTACTCCCCTTTTCGCGTAAATTCATTAAAATTAAAACAATAAATGAAATTAATTAAATACCTAAAAAGATATCCATTGTTATGGCATTCATTAATTTAATTGCCATTGTTAATTAAAAACACAATCAAACAATAATTAAAAACACGTTTTAATCAATTTTTGATTACCCCTAGCAATTTCAACCCCTATATAAGGGTAGAAAAATCCAAGGTCTTAATCGATTGATTTATTTTTTGGGGGGTTGGATTTAGATTTTTGGTGTAATCAAAGTTGGTAAAACGAGAAAAGTTTATAATTATTTTTTATGGCCAAAAGGGCCTTAAATATTAAATGTGCAATTACCGTGTTGTTGAAGTTGGAATTTCCCTAGGTGTTTTGGTGGGGTTGTGTGGAAAAGAGGAAAAATTGGGAGAGTTAGGGTGACACTCTGTATGTGGAATTTGGAGTGAGTTTATGGAGTGTGGGGATATAAACATGGTTTTTGTTTAATTATTTCCAGGTTTATTATAAATAATTTGGGAATAATTTTAATAGTGTTGTTTAGCATGTGGTTTTATGTATTTCCTGTATTTTTTTCATGGAAAAATAATGAAAAATGAGTGAGTTATAGGGGTTTTCCCAAGAGGTGATTTCTTTAAAATATGGTTTTTGAGTTAATTTGTTGAAGTTTCTGATTTTTTTCCTATTGTATTATAAACAATATATAAACAATTTTTACACTGTTATTAAGTATATCTCTTTAGCTTTAACGTGTATTTTTCTTATGGAAAAATAATGAAAAATCACTGAGTTATAAGAGTTTTCCCGTAAGGTGTTTTCTCAAAATATGGTTTTTGATTTAATTTGTTGATGTTTAAGATGTTTTTTCCTGTTTTGTTATAAATAATTTATTAACAATTTTAACACTTTCATTTAGTATATCTCTTTATCTACGTGCTGTATTTTTTTCTTACAAAAATAATGAAAAATGACGAAGTTATAAGAGTTTTACCGAAAGGTATTTTCTCAAAATATGGTTTTTGATTTAATTAGTTAAAGTTTCTGATTTTTTTCCTGTTGTATTATAAATAATATATTAACAATTTTTAGACTATTATTTAGTATATGTGTTTATCTATTACCTGTATTTTTTTATTGCAAAATTAGTAATAACTGACTGAGTTACACGTGATTTCCAGAGAGGTGTTTTCTTAAATAAAAGTTTTGATTCAATTTCTTGATGTTTCGGATTTTTTCCGGTTGTTATAAATAATTTATGAACAATTTTAACACTGTCATTTAGTACATCTTTGTATCTATGCCTTGGATTTTTTTCATGGAGGAGTAATGTAAAATCACTGAATTACACGTGTTTTCCGGTAAGGTGTTTTCTTAAAAGATAAGGTTTGATTTAATTTGTTGAAGTTTATGATTTTTTTCCGGTTGTATTATAAATAATTTAATAACAATTTTAACGTTATCATTTAGCAAATTTCTTTATCTATCGTTTTCATTTTTTTCATCGGAAAATATTTTAAAACGGCCGAGTTACAAATGATTTCCCGAGGCGCGTTTTGTGAAATCCCTTTTTTTTCTTTAATTAGTTAAATTTTTTCTAATTATTCTACAGTTGTTTTATAAATAATATATAAATAATTTTAACAATATCCTTTAATACGTCTCTATATGTATCGTGGATATTTTTTTCATGAAAAAATAATTCATAATGGCCGAAATACACGTAATTTCCGAGATGGAACACATTTTGCCAATTTACTTGTTTTTTTGATTTTAGTTGTTCAACTTTCGAAAATTTTACCAATTATACCATAAACAAAAAGTTTAAAAATCTAACGCTATCATCTAGTACATGTCTTTACCTATTTTGCGTTCTTTTTTGATTGCACAATAATTAAAACTGCCCGAGCTATACGCAATTTCCGGGCACGCGTTTTACGAAATCACGTTTTTTATACAAGTTTTTCAAATTTCGAATTTTTTCCCACTGTAGTGTAAACAATTTATTAACTATTGTTATATTGTTGATTAGCATATCTCTTTGTGTAAATATTCTATTTTTTTTTCAACTAAATTTAATTAAAATGGCCGAGTTTTACGTGATTTCCGGTAATGCAATTTCTCAAAACATGTTTTTGATTTATTTACTTCAATTTTCTAATTTTTTTCGTAATGTAATATAAACAATATATAAATAATTTTACAACAGTTGTTTAGCACATCTATTCATCTAGTTCTTGTATTTTTTTCATCCAAAAATAATTAAAAATGGCCATGTTATACACAATTTCTCTCATCTCAATTGCACAAAACAAGTTTTTCATTTATCTAGATTAATTTTATGATTTTTTTCCTATTGTATTATAAACAATATATAAATAGTTTTACAACAATTGTTTAGCACATCTATTCATCTACATCGTGTATTTTTTTCATCCAAAAATAATTTAAATTCACTAAGTTATACGCAATTTCCCTCAGCGCAAATTTAACAGAACAAATTTTTCATTCAGCCATCAACTTTATGATTTTTTTCTTAATGTATTATAAATAATATACAAATAATTTTAACACTCTCATTTAGCATATCTATTTATCAACATTCTGTATTTTTTTTATCAAAAAATAATTTAAATTGACTAAGTTATATGCAATTTTCCTCGGCGCAAATTTAACAAAACAAATTTTTTATTCAGCCACATCAACTTTATGAATTTTTTCCTACTGTATTATAAATAACATATAAATAATTTTAACACCATCATTTAGCACATCTCTACATATACACCCTGTATTTTTTTCATATCAAAATACTTAAATCTGCCTGAGTTATTATAAAAACCAAAAAAATTTACGAGATTTATTGTAACACCCTGTATATGCAATTTGGAGTGAGTGTATGAAGTGACAGGATGCTGGTTGTGATCCCTCTTCTTTTAACGCTTTTAATTAATAACCAGCTTACATTACAAACAAACAAACAACACAGAACAACAAGGCATTAAAAATATGGAACGCTGTAACGAGTGAATGAAGCAATAATTGTAATGCAATTGTCCTTTGAGTGCAATTAGCACTTGACCCGAATAAATAATCACTTAAAAAATTATTCAAATGACTTAAATCACATTCTCTTCTTCTTTTACAGATGCCGCTGGTGCAATTGGCGTGAATTACCAAATTATTTTGGGTGAGTTACATTACGTGTTAATTATTTGTGAAATTTGGGTGAAAATGTAAAGTGTGTTTATGAATTTTTTCTTGATGTATGAGAAATAATTTCTTAAAAGTTTTACCAGTTTTGTTTAGTAGAAGTCTTTATCTATCGTTGGTATTTTTTTCATTGAGAAATGATGGAAAATGACAAATTTATGCGTGATTTTCGGAATGGTGTTTGGTTAATATAGGTTTTTTTGTTTTGTTAGTTAAAGTTTGCAATTTTTTTCCGGATTTGTTATGATTAATTTATAAATAATTTTATAGCAGTTATTTAGAATATCTCTTTATCTATATTTGGAATTTTTTTCATTGAAAATGAAAGATAAATGGCTGAGTTATACGTGATTTCCGGAAACGTGTTTGCTGAAAATATGATTTTTATTTGATTACTTCAACTTTATAATTTTTTTTTTTGGCTTTGTTATAAATAATGTATAAATAATTTTAAGGCAGTCGTCTAGAATGTCTTTTTATCTACCTTTGGTATTTTTTTCATTGAAAATTAAAGAAATATGGTCAAGTTGTACGTGATTTCCGGAGACGTGTTTGATCGAAATATGTTTTTTAACTGGTTAGTTTTAGTTTCCAATTTTTTTTCTGATTTGTTATAAATAATTTATAAATAATTTTAAAGCAGTTGTTTAGAATGTCTCTTTATCTACATTCGGTATATTTTTTCATTAAGAATTGATCAAAAATAGCCGAATTATAGATGATTTCCCAAAACAAATTTTCTGAAAACGTGTTCTTTATTTAACTATCGCAAGTTTGCAATATATTTCTAGTATTGTTATTAACAATTTATAAATAATTTTACAATAATAGTTTAGAACGTCTCTTTATCTACTTCTTGCATACTTTTCATCGAAAATTGAATAAAAATGGTCGAGTTATACGTGATTTTCGGAAACAATTTTTCTGAAAACGTGTTTTTTATTTAACTATCGCAAGTTTGCAATATATTTCTAGTATTGTTATTAACAATTTATAAATAATTTTACGAGAATAGTTTGGAATGTCTCTTTATCTACTTCCGAGATTTTTTTTATCGAAAATTGGACAAAAAATGGTCGAGTTATACATGATTTCCGGAAATACGTTTTTATTTAACTTGTTTTGAATTGATTAATTCAAGTTTCCAAAAGTTTTCCTGTTTTGTTATAAATAATATATTAATAATTTTTTGTTTATTATTTAATATGTCTCTTTATCTACCATTCTGATTTTGTTCAACGCAAAATGATTAAAAATGACCGAGTTATAACTTGTTTCCGGAGATTCGTTTTCTCAAAACACGTTTTTCATTTAGTTAGTTAAAACATTCAATTCTTTCTCGGTTTATTATAAATAATTTATAAATAATTTTATGATAATTTTTAATATGTCTCTATATTTATTGCTGGTATTTTTTAACCTAAACTATAATTAAAGATAGCCGAGTAATACGTCATTTCCGGAAACGCGTTTTTTCAAAACATATTGTCTCTTAATCACGACTATACGAAAACAGCTCATCCAAATTAAAAATTTCAAAAAGATTTTGTTAATACATTAGTTGATTCCACATTTAACCAAAGCCTTCGGAAAAAATTGCGTTTATGGAGAACTGGTAAAAATTCGAACACAAAATTTCAATTTTTACTACAGTTTTCTTTGGTTTTTCTTTATTTAAACAAAAATCTTCCAAGTAAATTCAATATCCTTAATTCTCATATGAGTTCATCTCAATATAAATAATTGCTGAAAATATAACGTTGATCGGCTGGATAGTTTTCGAGTAATCTTAATTAGAAAAATCACAAATTGTCAAAAAATACAGTTTTCGAGATAATCGCGTTTAAAGTTTCAAATTTACTGCAAGTCAAATACAAATATTACTTTAGAAATAGCAATAAAAGTGGGATTATTGTGTTGATTGTCCTCAAACTTTGTAGAAATATTCTTAACTGATTGTGCTAAATGAATATGTAATAAAAAACTTATTGATTTTTTGAATCAAAAACGGAAAACCGGAAAATGTGTTATTGCACTAGTGAATCGAACATTCCGTGAAGGCATTTGGGTCAACAACCAGAAAAAAGTGGCTTATTTTTCATTATTGTTGTTTTATTTAAAGAATTCAATTTTTGTAGTCGGATAAGGGAAACCGGAAAATGTTGCCTATTTTAACCAGAATTTTCATAACACGATACGCGACAGAAAACATATTAGACACATTCATCATTCCCACATTCTGCATTCGTACAAGAAAAAGACAACTTTTGACAGAAAGATGATTTAGTTTGGTTGGCATCAGATTTCGTTTATAACGACTAAGAAATTATGAGGTTTTAAATGAAATATTTAATGATAATGTGTTCAACAAAAAATGTTGCTAAGCAAATAATATAACAAAAAAAAACAATTTTTGATAGAAAGATGATTTAAATAGATTTTGCGTCTGATTTCGCTTATAGCGACCAATGCATTTGGAGGTTATGAAATATCTCATGATAATGTGTTGAATATATTGCACACTGCCCAGCAAATAATTATGCAATAAGATAATTTTGATGAATCCAATAAATTATATATAGCAGATTTCGCTTATAACGACGAAACACATTCGAGATTATAGAATGAAATATCTAACGATAATATGGTCAAAATCTATTGCAACTAATACAGCAAAAAGGCCATAGATAGATGAATTAAACAAGTTATGTACACCATAACCAGATTTCGGCTATAACGACAAAGCAATTCCGAAGTTATAAATAAAATATTTAATAACGAAGTTGTTAAGAATATAATGCTCAGCAGATAATATCGGAAAAACATTTCAGAAAGACGCCTTCAGCAGGTTATGTTCACCTTACCCAGATTTCGCTTATAACGACGAAGAAATCTATATATATATTAAATTTTGCTTACAACGACGAAGAAATACCAAAGTTATAAATGAAATATCTAATGATAAGCTATGTGAAAATACACCACTCAGCAAATAATATTCCCAAAAAAAATATTATGTACAATAGAACCTGATTTCGCTTATAACGACGCAGAAATAAGAAATTCCGAAGTTATAAATGAAATATTTCATGATAATACGTTGAATATATTATACTGCTCAGCAAATAATTCAGAAAAAAACACTTCAGAAAGATGTATTAAACAAATTATGTACAACACAGCCCGATTTTGCTTATAACGACGAAGAAACTTCGAAGTTAGAAATGAAATTTTTAATAACAAATTTGTTAAAAATTTAATGCTAATCAAATAATTTAGCAAAAATACTTCAGAAAGATTAATATAATAATTTATGTACATTACAACCACATTTCGCTTATAACGACGAGAAAATCCCAAAGTTATAAATAAAATATCTAATGATCATCTATTGAAAATATACTGCGCAGCGAATAATACATAAGGAAAACAAGTTTGGTGAATCAAATAAGTTATAGGTCAGATTTCGCTTATAACGACGGGAATATTTCGACGTTATACATAAAATATTTCATAATAAGGTATTTGAAAATATACAACCCAGCAAATAATATTCCCAAAAAATATATATTATGTGCAACACAGCCAAATTTCGCTTATAACGACGCAGAAATAAGAAATCCCAGAGTTGTAAATGAAATATCTAATAATAAGGTACTTGAAAATATACAACTGAGCAAATAATATTCCCAAAAAAAAATATTATGTTCAACAGAACCTGATTTCGCTTATAACGACGCAGAAATGAGAAATTCCAAGGTTATAAGTGAAATCTCTAATAACAGATTTGTTAAAAATATAATGCACATCAAATAATTTAGTAAAAAGACTTTAGAAAGATTAATTAAATAATTTATCTACCGTACAACCACATTTCGCTTATAACGACGAAGAAATCCCGAAGTAATAAATGAAATATTTCATGAAAATACGTTGAATATATTAATTATACTGCTCAGCAAATAATTCAGAACAAAACACTTCAAAAATATGAATTAAAACCGTATGTACAACACAACCAAATTTCGCTTATAACGACGCAGAAATAAGAAATCCCAAAGTTATAAATGAAATATCTAATGATAATGTGTTGAAAATATACTGCACAGCAAATAAAATAAAAACGAAACGAGGTTAAATGAGACGAACACCAACCAGCCCGAAGAAGCAGAAGAAGCAGCAGCGAAAGAAGAGGTTAAAGAAGACATTATACTAAACCAGTGTACATTACAAGCACAAAACACAAGACACAACTTAAGCCCTTTAATGACTTCGATAAATCACCCGCACTGCGCTACTGCTAAAGATGTGACCGCACTCCTTCCCCCCTCCCCCCCTTTTTTTTATCATCTCTCCACAGTTTACATAACCTCAAATAAAATACGATTCCAACCTAAAAATTAAAATATCAAATCAAAATTAATACGACCACCCAGAACACCGCATTACTCCACTTATCTCCACTAAATATTTAACTTTCTTTCGCTCCGAGCGCGCAAGTTTACACGTCAATCACGCACATTCCACGAGGAAAAAGATAAATAATGAACGTTTTGCTGCGACAACATCAGCAGAAAAAAAAACGAGATGGAAAAAGCGGCTGGTTAATGTTTAACTAAACACACTCGTGTTATTTATTACTCATTTCCGGTTTGTGCGCCCCCTTTCGGTGCTGAAATGACCTTGCGAAATGAAATGTCCCGCATAAACAACAACAATAACAAGCGCGAATTCATTGAATTAAATGCGGATTGTGTTATACAGGGTGTTGCAATGCTAGAACTCATTCGATGCGAGGAGCATGGGGGAAGTGGCGGAAAATTGGGTGATGACTGTATGTGTTAATTGTCATGACAACCATATATCCTTCGTCCTTTTCGTCCTTTTCGTCCTGTTTGCCGGAGGCTGTGTTGTGCAATGTCTATTGTCATCGCATCCGGCGTGTAGCAAACAAACAAACCGAACGCATAACGCACCTGCGTCTGTTTATAGATTGTCTTTCTCGCTCTGACGATGCTTGTTTTGAATGGGCATTGATTTGGAGCCGTCACCCATATGTGGGTGACGGGTGAAAAGTGAGATATTTGGAAATTTCTTTTTGCGGATCGGTAGGGGATTAAATGGAGGTTTTGGTGGTGGAAAAATTATTTGGATGGAGTTATTAGTTTGGCTGGAATTTAATGTCAAAGTTGAAGAATTTTTGAGTTGTGATGAAGGTCGAAATGTTGATGAAGTTTGGTAATTTATTTAAGGGTGTTGGAATTGTTTTATTGGAGAAGTGATTATATGGATGGAAAGGGGAGTTATTGTAGAATGTAATGAGGGTTTAATATTTGAAAAAATGTTGAAAGTTTTATGAGATATTTGTGGTTTAAAATAGAGTGGATTTTCAAGGTAGTTTTTTATAAAGTTAAGTTTTTGGTTATGTTTGCAATGGGATAGAAAAATATGAGTTTTAGTATGTGAAAGATGAATTAATTATGCATAAAATGATGGTGGTCGGGTTCACCGGAAGTGAGCGGAATGGGGAGTAATTTCAGTTTGAAGATGAAAAATTGTGGATTTTACAAAGTTTTTGTGGTGGAATTTATACAATATTGAAGGCAGAGGATAGGAAATGGGTATTTTATTAAACTTGTTTATATCAGTCGATAGAGGATTAAATGAAGTATTAGGATCAAGAAGGATTGATTTGATAGGATTATTAGTTTGGCAGGAATTTAATGTCAAAATTGAGCAATGTTTGTGTCACCAAGAAAGTCGGAATAATAATGAAACAGAAACTTATTTTTTTGGTTATGTTTGCGATGTTGCATCACAAAACGACTTACCCCATATGAAAGATGAATTAATTACGCGTCGAATCAGATTAGCTACATTAACTGAAAAGTTGCGCATCAAGTAGTAATTTCAGTTTGAAGATAAAAATCGAACATTTTTTGAAAATTTTTTGAATGGAATTTTTACTATTTTGAAGATCACACACAGAGTCTATATCTAATTGTCAATTTTCTTCTGGATTTCAATAGGAGATTAGTTGTAGAATTTAAATACGAAAGAATAATTTTGATAGCATTTTTACTTTGCCAGAAATTCAATTTCAAACTTGAATAAATTTTGTGCTTCAAACAACGTCGAACTAATTATGAAACGAAAAGTATACATTATGGTAATGTTTGGCATGTTTTGCCAAAATGGGATTTATACTATATGAAAGATGAATTAATTACTCATCAAAGCATATAGAGTTGATTAACCGGAAGTGAGTGCATTAAGGAGTAATTTCTATTTGAAAATGAAAAATCGAGTATTTTTTGAATTATTTTTAAACGAAATTTTTACTATTTTAAAGACAACTCGCAGGGCACATATTTTATTATCAATTTTTTTCTGGATTTATATAGATAATTAGTTGTGTAATATATATATGAAAAAATAATTTTCATATGATTATTAGTTTGGCTGGAATTTAATGTCAAAGTTGAATAATTTTCTTGTTTCAAAGAACCCGCAAATATCAATGAAATTTAAGTTAACTTTTTGGTTATGTTCTCAATATAATACCAAAACAAAACTTATATCCCGTAAAAGATAATTTAATTACGCATCGAACCATATTAGTTCGATAAACCGGAAGTGATCACATCATGGAGTAATATCACTTAAAAGATGAAAAATCAAGTGATTTTCAACCATTTTTGGGCTAAATTTAAGAATTAAAACTACATAACGTCACCCGGAAAAATAACAGCTTTAAATTCTGCATTTCAAGTATGCATTGCATGTATACACAATCAATACTTGCAACCTTGGGGGCGGTTGTTTATAGGGTTGTAAAATGATTACATATTTCAATCACATTTTAAGTTTTACATTTGCAAAACTCGATTTTCCTCATTTTTTAACCTTAAAAATTGACTTAAGTCAAAACATGATGGGGAATGCAATGGAAAAACACTGAAAAAATGTTGATTAAAAGTTGCTAAAAGACGTTACAAGGCAAACATTTAATTAAAGTCTCGATCACAACATTGATTGCAAATTAATCCATTCGATCTTTCGTGGGTTTCGTGGTTTAACTTTTAAGTGTAATTAATTTTTATGGGCGGATTTTAATCAATTTTTATTCACGCTTCTCCCAACTCTTTAATCGACTTTTTATCTGCTGCGTAAATTCACTTGGAAATAACCTAAAAATTAAATTCTTTGTCGTTGTTGTTGTTTTATTTGGGTTTAAGTCATTTTACTTAAAATAATTGATAAAATATTTAATTTGCGTTTAATTAATTTGAGTTTCTGTAATCTTGAATTATGATAGAAATTAAGATATTTTTTCTGTTTTTGGTTTAAGAGGTTATTTGGTGCAAAAATGTGAAATTAAGTCACTTTACTTAAGGCAATTAATTAAATATACATACTTTTTTCGATAACAGGGATTCTTTAAGGAAATATATATAAAACAAAGGAAAAATTATCAACTTCCGTCAAGTTTTGCATTTATACAACCATATAAGTCATTTTACTTAAGATAATTAAGTAAATACTCATATGTTTTTATATAACAGAGACTCTTTATGCAAATATTCATAAAATACAAGGAAACAATTATAAAATTACTTAGATTCTTGCACTTATGTAGGTTTATATAAGTATTTAAGTAACTTTACTTAAGATAATTAATTACATATCCATACTTTTTTATATAACAGAGACTCTTTATGAAAATATTCATAAAACAAGAAGAAAAATTATAAAATTACTTCAATTCTTGCACTTAT
>JARJDV010001027.1:0-79550 GCA_030264675.1 Anaulacaspis nigra | reverse complement strand
TATATATATATATACAATGAGCCCTTTTACCTTTTAGGTGTAGGCTTTATTTCAACTTGTAATGCACATAAATAAGCAAACTTTTACGCAAATCGCGAGTATTAATGCACAAACAAATGCTAATAAATTAGAAACATTATATTTGATAGAAACCCGGAAAATAATTTAATTGAAGAGATGAAGATGTTTTTTATGGGAATAGAAAGGTAACTAAATGTTTACTACGTGATAAAAGTTTGACTAAATTTCATTCAGTATTATGAAATGTAATGGTGTGATGATAAATAGTTAGTCTTATCATTATATTTCGTGAAAATTATAAGAGATATCGAAATAGTTTTTACGGTGCCAGAAAGTACATTAAACTGTTTATAATTACTGTAGGAATGAAATTATTATGTTGTACAGATTCAAAGATACAATCGGATCAATATCAATGTCTGCGCATTAAACGGTCTGAATATTTTTAATCGTGAGATTATTCGAACGCCGCGATATAGCCTTAGCCTATCATTTCACATTTAAAAATATTTAACAACAAATCAAGGATAATGATTGATTAATCAATATAAATCAATAAGGAAAATACAAGGTAGAAATCGCATAAAAGAAGATTGAATATGCTTTATCTCATTCGCCATTAAAATGAATGCCATTTCGCATATTACTCAATAAAAATTTCAGTTACGCTGAAAATAAAAGTTTTAGCTTTTATGACAGCACTCACCATAATTTTATTGCTTCACAGGTAGCACGCAGATACATACAAAGTCAAATTTTATTATTTTTATGAGCGTATTGCATAATTCCGCCGGATGATTTATTAAACACCGTTGTGATGCATTTATCAAAATTGTCGAACGCTCCTAAGAGGATTGCATAATCAAATCTGGCACGATAGAATCACAATAGAAAATTGATTTTTGTCAAATGCAAAAACATTCCACGTTTGTTCAACTAATTTGATGTCCCAATCAGCACATATTCACTATTTGCATTTCATACTTCAACGAAACAATGCAAACACCATTTCATTGTGATTATTTAGCTGGCGCAATACTTAAATATTGACTGCAAATATTAAAAGGTTGAAGTGAAAATTTTTGATATAAGAAAAGTAAAAAAGTTAAACTCACGCCGTTACAACAAATGTTTTTATTGATTTAGATAGAGCTATATTTTGATTTTTTTTTCTTACAATATCTCAGGAATGACTTAAATATGCATTACATAATTGTGCCTCTTGCAATATACATAATATTCTAGGTCATTATAATTAAAGAAAGTTGGAAACAGACAATAAATATTATATCTTATTAAATATATCATCATCGAGTAGCTATTAATATAATTAATATACACATCAAAGGAAACACTTAATAGTTAGTTGAGTTTTCTATTTTACTACGAAATTATCTCCATTTTCTCTATATAATATAGTAATATAATTTGCCTTGTTCAGCGCCAAGGATGATAACGTAAAGCGCAATTTGTAATAAAATAGAAACGTAACCCAATAGTATAGTTCACTATATGGCAATTGTATCTTGTCCTCTTTTTCCTTTTTTACTGCAATTTCTTGCTTTCTTTCTCATTTTCATTTCATGTTATCGCCAGCCTATGACGAAATATAACAACTGCTCTTTAAAACACACCAAAAAGCATTCAACCATTTTCTCTCTTCTTGCAGAAAAACATGTTGTAAATATAAATTTACATAACTTACGCATCAAGCAATCTAATCCACAAATTCTTTCATCATGTTCTTGCTCATTACTTAAACGGATAATTAATCATTACATGTGATTGAGTGCAGAAAGACATGATGAACATGAACCGGATGAGGGAATCCTATAAATAAAATCACCTAATTACCTACATTTATAGAGTGGTTTTGAGTGAACCTACATAATGTCATCGAAGATTTGAACACTAAAATTAAATCACTGTCATTTAATCGAATCTTAATTATACTGTAAGTAATTATGTGCTAAGTACGCTTACGATTAGAGTACGCTTAATTTAACTAACGGTTCGGAAGTAAATTGTTTGTTAATGTTTCAGTCGAATGCACACATTGCTGTTGTGCTCTTCTTCATCGGCGCGCCGCCCTCCGTCTTAGATGCTAATAATGACTGTGTTTGAGTTTAATTGTACGCACGATATTGTGCCGTGAAGAAATCGCGTAGAATGCCCAGCACATTACCGTCAATGCCGCCGGATTTTTTCGAGTCGCGCAATTGGAATTTAGACAAAGCATCCCCAATGCGCTCCAGCGATTGTGCTTGAGCGCGTTGCGCCGATGTTTGCGGTTCGCTACCCTGTAAACTCACAGGCTTCGGCGTCGTATTGCTCGTCGCCTCATCGAGCAGCTCCTTGAAGATCTCCTTCGCCTCCTTCTCCTCCTCATCCTTGGTTTTTTCATCTACAATTGAACCTGAATCCAGACCGATTTCACGATTTAGCTCCTCGAATATGGCATCGTCTTCGCTCGATTCGCGCTTTTCAACTTTCCGATCATCCGCTTCTTTAGCTGAACCCTCATGAGTCGCATTTCTAGCGTCTTTGTCCGTGTGTCCGCGCAACATATCCACATCGATCATCTCAACATCCCCCGAGTTGTTCAGTTCCGGCGTTGGGGCGGCTGGCGTGGGCATTTCCACCGATTCGACGGTGAAATTCTCATAACCAGGCAACATTTCCACCAATTCAGCTGTGCCCGCTCCATCGGGCGATGATGGTGAAGGGGATGCTTCCATATCCTCAACACTCGCATTACTTGCTTCGTCGTTGAGTACACTGGCATGGTCATTCGTTTGGGTTACATTCTCGCCGCTGTTATCACCCGCATTCTCCATACTTTCCATCGTTTCTATCGATCGCGCGCTCGTGGAGGATGGCGGCGGATTTATCGAAGTCGTTTCAGTTGCTGCAGCAGGTGTGGTGCTTGTTGTTATTATTGATGTTGTTGGTTGAGTGGCTGCGACCGTTTCGGCGTCGGTGGTCGTCGAGTCGCTTTCTGCAACGCTGGTCAGAATGCTATCCGGCAAACTTGCGTTCGGATTGAGTAAAGTTTTCTTCAGCCAGCTCGCATTCGCCGTGGAATTATTTGATGAATTACGACGCTGCTCGAAAACTTCAGGAAGTATTTTCGGCTGCATTTGCGCCGCCCCTCCGTGCCCATCCACGCCGACTGTATGCGGATGCTCGCTTTCTTCAACCTGCTGCGTCATGACGTCTGGCAGCGGTGGATATTCGGGATTCGATTCGATAATTTCATCCTTCTCGGCAGGCGATGCAGATGTGGATGAAAACTGTTGGGCGGCCGGCTGCTGCGTTGTCGCAAATTTACTGACGGCGGCGACAGTGGTTGACGACAGCATCGATTTCTCTTCAGCTGTTGAATTGCTCTCGAAACTTATATCTAAATCCGTAAACGAATCGATTTCATCGTCATCAAATCCAAATAATAAATCCGTGGCGTTGACAACACTCGGATCCTCAGTGTTCTCATCGTGACGATGCGCTTCGGTCGTTGACGGCCGGCTCACCAATGAGAAAATATACGTTGATTCAGCAACTGTCTGCATATCATCCTCGCTGTCCGCAATATCATCCTCGTGCTCCAAATAATCAGTTTTGTTGCTTTCGTTTTTATTGCGCACACTTGTGTTCCACTCGTGGTTCTCGAAACTCTCCTCAATACCGCCGCGCTGCAGCCCTTCAGCACCGATAATTGTGATGACTGTGGACGGCGTACTCGCGTCCTTCTCGGGCACTAGTTCACCCTTCTTGAGGAACAGCAATTTGTCACCGATACGCAGCACTGGCGGCGGCTGCTGATACACTTCGGCCAGCTCGCTTGAATCCGATTCGGTGTCGCCAGCGACCAATTCATTTCCCGCATGAGCGCTTGTGGTCAACTCGTTCGCGTGTTCATCAAGCAGCTGACCGTGCACGATCGGATTGATTTCGCGTTTCGGCGAGCTCGTGATGGGTATCTCTTTGATTTCGGGTATGATTTCCTGAATGGTAATCTTTGGTTCATCGTCGCTTATCTTGTCCGTCTCGTTCTGCGGTTCCATCACTTCAATGTTTTGCTGCTGCTGTTGCTGCTGCTGGTCGGTCATGTACTGGGAATCGTCGTTCTTCGTCTTGTTGGCATCGTTGATTTCATTCGCAAAGTACGAACTTGATGGTTCTACAACACGCATAAAAAGCAAATTGAAAATCGTCCGGGATCTACTCGCGCGTGGCGCGAAAAGTTTTATTACCTCTGGGTGGACAGTGATCGTACTTGGGGCAGCATTTGCCCGGCACTTTGCGTCCCTCGCAGTCGTTGCGAATGTAGCAGGAAACTTCGGCGCATTGCACCTCGCCGCCGCGGCAATAGCACACTTTGCATTCGGTGCCCGGTTTTTGCGTGAGGCGTTCGCCGTTCGCATACGTTTTACCCTCGTAGTCGCACTCTGAAAACACAAGAGAAATGGCGTACGGGGGGATGAGTGAGATTCGCGCACGCACGGTGCGGTGCTCAGTATTCAGTCAAGTCGCTAATGACTGCAATTATGCTGGAATTTGCTTCCAGCACGTGGTTCACGAATTCGTCGCGCTTACCGCATTGATATTCCGGGCAGCAAGTGTTCGGCTTGTGGATGGCCCTGCATCCCGGCTTCTTCTCGCAGCGCGTCGCCTCGCAATGAACGCCCGGCGGTTGGCATTTGCATTTCAAGCAGGGTTGATCTGCTGGCACCGCTTCATTTTGCTCGTACACCAAGTCTCCAACGACGCACACTGCAAACATTATTTTTATTAAAGCCCATTCGCTTCATAATTATTAATGTTCTACTACCACTCCACTCGCAAAAGTTTAACAGCAAAAGTACAAAGAACGACTCAGTGACCCAAAAAAAAAGTTGAAAATGAATCAAGTAATTGGTAAAACCTGTCGCGAGTAATTAGGATAATTACCTTGTGGTTGCTCGTCAAATTTTTCCGGCTCATCAGATATTTCCGGATAGATTTCTCGTTTCCTTCGCGCACTGTGCGCTTCTCTCGGCAAGGACGATAAAGGTCCTACAAAAAGAAGGAAAAATACAGTTTTTGCTCGACTTTCACAAGTACAGTAATTAATTATATTGAGTCGTCAATGGCAATATGACATTAATTTATTTTCTCGTCCAACACGTTATCTATACAGTAGTTATGTACAGTTGCATGACAAGCACGTGGCGTAATAAAAAGCCCATTTGCGTCTGTCCTTTCATGACGAACATAAAATACTAAATCAATATATTACATTCTGTCTGCACTGAATATTAATAATCCCTTTAATTATTGAATATTCAATTATGCAATAAAAGTAACAGTGATATCAGCTGGGCGAAGTCTGGGAGATAAAAATATTTCTATGTTTAGTGGGGTGGAGTAAGTGTACTCACGGGGCATATGCATTAATGCCTGGTAATTATTGTAATATGAGAGAAATTGCAATATCTGAAATAGAGTAGTGTACCAGCAGTTGATATCGATTATATGAACAAGAGTTTCCTCAATTAATTAAGAAAGTCCCCCAATTTATGCCAATTAGGTCGGAAGCATCTGAAATAACAAGAATACCAAGTTGGTCTTGTTATCTTTGAGCTCTAATTTCTAAACAAATTTCAAGTTTTGTGTCATTTTTATGCGGAGTCCTATAAAATATTAATAATATTTGCTGCATACTAACAATAACTGTTAAATTATCAAATTGTAATTGCAACATCTGAAAGACAGAATTGTACTAAAAGTTGGTATTGATTATATATACAAGAGTTTGCTCAATTAATTAAGAAAGTTCCCAATTTACGCCAATTAGGTCGGAAGCATCAGAAATAACAAGAATGCCAAATTGTTCGTGTCATCATTGTGGTTTAATTTCTAAGATAATTTATGTTATTTTATGAAATAAATTTTAATTAATCCCAATAGTTATTAATAATATTTGGAGAAGAAAGTATATATTTCAACACGAAAATATTGCATGTGCAAGCTAGGGAATGACACTTATTTCTTCAATTGATACGAGCTCCCAAGCATAACTACGTTAATGTTCTTACCAATAAATCACTTTAGTTAAATAGAGAATTTTTTATGAGACATAAATTAACATGAATTATCATGGTGCTATTTTAATTCGATATTTGGTGACTTATTTTAGTTACTTACTTCCTAAAACCCAAAAAGGAGTAACGTATTTGATTGAGGTAAAATGCATTATGTAACATCTATATCAGTAGTTTTAATGACATACCGATTAAGATGAAAGGTTCCAATCACTTTTTAATTCATGTAGGAGCATGTGCATTATTTTAGAAGCTTGTGTAAGAATTGGATTTCGTTAACAATTTCTTTTAAAAACATAAAATATATAGAAGCTATATTGGGGATTATGTTAGTGTTAATTAAAGAGTAGGTATATATTGATATAAGCCTCACGTATTGGCTTATATAAATATATGTTAAATTATTATGAAATAAATGGTACAAAAAATAGACTCAAAATTAAAATAAAGAAAAATTAGTAAGCAGTTACCACTTGATTACGTTCTATCTGCACTGAATACTAATAATCTCTTTAATTAATTATTGGATTTCCAATTATGCAACGAAAGTAAAAGTGATATCAACAAGGCAAAGCCAGCAAGATAAAAATAAAGTATTGTGGAGTGAGCCAAGTGTTATGGGGCAAGTGAAGTAAGTAATGCCTTGTAATTAATGTAATATGATTTGCAATATCTAAAATATAATGTTATGTTAGAATTTGATATGAATATAAGGATTTCCCGATTTATGGTAATTAGCTCGGAAGCATCAGACATAACAAGAATGTCGTACTGTACTTATCAAGTTTGAGCTCTAATTTCTAAGGTAATTTTACGCTTTACGTCATTTCTTTGCGGAGTTCCAGTTCTATGTACTATCTTTCCTAAATTATCAAAATCTGCAGAGGTAAATAGTATATGATATAACAGGATAATATTGCAGCAAGGTGCAAGTGCACCTTAAAAAAGGGGTTAAATTGTCAAATTATTATGAAATAAATTAAATTTATTTAGGTTTAACGTTGAATGAAGGACCCCACTCCACTTTACCTTCTGGCTGCATTGAATACTAATAATCTCTTTAATTAATTACAAAATTCCCAATTATGTAATGAAAGTAAAAGTGATATCAGACGGGCAAAGCCTGCGAGATAAAAATATCCCTGTGATGTATTGTCAGTATGATGAAATGAAGACACTTTGAATAAAGTTGACTGCGACCAGCCATGCGTAAATTAATTTCAAGTGTCAATGGGCGAATTTATTCGTCGTCGGCTTAAAAAAGCCGGCGCTGACCTATAAACTCATCCGAAACAAAGCGATGAATGGAAAAACCCGCACTTTGCGATTAGTTTGAGTTTCCATTGTAGGCACGCGGACAGTGCAGACAATTGCGAGTTACAAAACAATACAATGCGTTGCAACGAAAATAAAAGTTGTGTAGAAATAAAAAAAAGTTACCTGCATGTGTGACTTGATTCGCAATGGACATCAGCGCTGCGAAGGCGAGCGCGCCCATGACGAGGTTATTCATCTGAAAACAATAAAAACAACATTGAATATTATCGTATTATCAATTAGCAGTATCTCTCTATACGGTTACAGAGCAGCAGCACCAACGGACGGACGATTTTTTCTCTCGCGCGCGCGCCGTGAGACACACACTTATGTAAGCTAATTAATGCAAAAAATATCTGAAGCGCGCCACGAGAAAAAGCGTATGACAGGAATGAAAATCGATTGGCGATGCGAGTAGTGCGAATATAAATCAACGGTACGATAATTGATTCGGGCCATCGTTCGCACGGCATTATTCATTCGAATAATCGCGTTACGCAAGAGTCCTGTAACCATTTGCTAGCAGCTCGCGAAACTTCCATCTGTCTAGCTGCTCGCTACCTTTGTGCATTTGAAAACTCTCGTTTTCAACACTCGTTAGGACGACTTCAGTGCGCGCTCTCATACGAACGTCTCGACTAAACATCAAGAAGCATGCCTGTGAATTATTCAAAAAGCCAAACGATATAACCGCGACTCTCTGCATGTAGAGCACTGAAAGAGCCGCTGAAAGGACCTCTTTCGAAGGAAGAAGCCAAAAGAAACGACGCGCTTTATTTTTTCATACAGGATAATACGCAATTGTATTACCATTTCATGATATGCCAGAATATAACATAAATTCTATTTAATAATGAGGCATGCTCATCAAATATTGAAATATTTATCTTTAATCTAAATTAAAGCTAAATTATTTTAGTCAGTTATTGATGCCTTGTACATAAGAAAAAGAATTGTAGTGAACTATATGACCTATACCAGAGGTTAACAACAATTTTTATTTTTACTTTGTGAAACAACGAAAAAATGTATTAAATTTTCAAATTAGAATTAAAAGTCGAGGCTTTTTATAAAAGTTTAGAAAAAGTTCCGCCTCAGAAAATAGAAAAATGAACTTTAATTTAGAATGAGGTTTATGGTGTGATGGTGCAGCATAAGCAAAAATTAAATTTTAAGAAATCGTTTACTCAAAAAATTTCTCCAAATTCATCTTGTAAATAGTTAGAATACTTTGAGAATTACTGATTTATCTATATTGCTCGTGTATAAATCAATATTGCTAATACGAGTTATGTTAACAACACATGAATATTATAATCTGTAAATTACCTTAAAATACATATTTATAAAAACTGACGCGCTCTTATCATCTGTTTTTGATCTGGGAAATTCTATAATTATTTAGTAATTTTTAGTTATTTTTGTACGTTGATGGACAAAGTTGACTGTTGACGATCACTGATTTATAGAACGGAAAATATCCCAAAGTAAAGTGGAATAAGGCCTGAAAGAAGATGAAGACGAGGGAAAAAAGCTGTGCAAAAGAAAAGAGAGTGAGCTGTGCGGAAGGCGCGATGAAAAACGCAAAGAAAATTCTGCATTCTGGACGCGTATGCATGTTGCCGCTTTGTTGGACGGGCAGCGCCTCGATAAAGGACTTACTTATAAGGACTACGAAGTAACAACGCGACGCGACGCGCACTCTCAATGCCTTATATGTCGCGACGCATTGTGGAAGTGCAGAAGAGAAGCACTTACCACGCGCATAAAAGGCGCTGCGTGCTTGCCACGGCCGGTTTTGATGTAATTTATTCCTCGCGAAATCGGTTCATTAATTATGAAGAGAAATGTGGAATAAATGAATGATGAAAAGCGAGCGCATTCGCCGAAAACTTCCACGCGCGCACACACAATGTGCAAAAGTTGCTGCGCGCACTCGCACTGGAGCGTCTGCTAATTCGCGAATATAAATGATGAAAAACTGGCGGAAAAATCCATCTTCGTTCGTAGTTAATTAGTGCATAAGCTTCTTATAATTAAAATCAAATATTTTAGCAGCAAACGACAGCGCGCAGAAACAAATACGGAAGTCTTGTGCAAGTCGCAACTGCAAAATTTCCGAGCGCTGCGTGAAATCGCGTATTATCCGCTCACTTAACGTCGTTTACAACAAAGCGTCGAAAGAATAAATGAAATAACAAAATTACGACGAAATACAATTTGCGTTTATTGCATCAACTGCTTGCTCTCTCTCCCGGCTCGCGGGCAATGTACACAGTAGTACAATTGGGTTGTTTTCTGTTTGTTTTCACCGCATTGTTGTAAGCGGGCTGCTTGCGTAACGCGAAGACAATATTGCATGCCGCCACCGCCTTGACGATGATTCAGAAATAACACGAGCATGGATAATTAACGTATTTTTCATGATGCTCTATATTGCTCGTGTTCGTCATTAAGGCGCCTTAATTGTTTGTCTTTAAAATCAATTTTTATCTATTAAAAAGTGACCTGCTACATACATGTCATCTATTGTTGTAGCCGGTGGAAAATTTATTTAATGAATAACAATTTTTTGATTCGACCTTCACGTATATGTACTCAAATTGAACTTTTGTTTGTTAGATTTTCTCGTAATTGTATTTGACTATTCATTCGAGAAGATCAATTCAAATAATGCGTATTTAAGTGTTATTTGTTGCAAAATTAAGATATTTTTAAAAAGTGCTTTAGTGAAAAAATATTCCGTTGCTATATGAGAGACTCGGGTTCAAATTAGTGGATCTCTGGTCAATTATTTGATCATAACCCTCGAATTTAAGTTGCACTGAGAAAATAATTCTAAATTTTAGGAACCCTCTTTCAAATGATGTCCCAAACCGAGGTCTGTTAGTAACAAAAATCGCGAATGTAGAGGTAGTAACAGGAAGAACCCTGTCCGAGGGCGATCTGCGGCGGAGCGATGCTTACGGGTAGGTCATCCGAAGACGATATGTAGGGACTTCAACAATTAAAAATAGAACTCTTCTATGCCTTAAGGGGCCCCAAAGACATGCAGTTAAGTTCAAAGGGACACATGAGGGGATAAGCAATTGAAAGTTTACAAATTCGAGTTGGCCCTCTTGGGAATACAACCCTAAATTCAAACCAATTCTTAGCACCATTTTAACTACCCTATTTTATGTGGTTTCCATGCCATTTTTAAGCTGAATATATATTAGATATTTAAAAGACTAAGTAGATTAAAATAGTCTTTATTGGGTGTTGAATCTGTACCCGCGATTTACAAATGTATTTGACGATCCCCATAAACCAGGACAGTCCTTATATTGAACGCTACTTCTTCACTACTCTACTGACTAGACAATTGAGAACTAGTTTTGTTTGTGCAATTTTTACGAAGTAACTAGTTATTTAATAAAAATTGACAAGTAAATTATTACACACATCTTACTTAATATAACTTATGCTATTGTCCTTATAAGTTGCCTCCCCAATCCCCTGCTGCGATTGTAACCCAACATTTTAGACATAAAAATTTACAAGCCAACTATTGTGACTACTATACCATAATGAGTATGATGTCATAGTAATTAATGTTTAACTTAAAAATAGCTTTCAATGGTATATTTTTAAAATTAGAGACAAAACAACATAGGATTATTGCCTCTAGGAATTTCAATGAGAGTTCAGGTATTTATACAAATGAAGAATGATTTAAGTACATTTATTTTCTTTAGCTTGCTTATGACAATAATGAATATTAAATTGAATTGTCGCTATCGATGAATGAAGACCATGTGGCAGTTTCGAAGAATTCCTTCGACTTTGAGTAATTGTAAAAATTTCTCACGTATTTCTTTGCACGCACGTACGCCAGTCGTATTCACATATTTATCAAGTCTGCATACATCGTGATTAAGAAACGCGTTAACATTAACCTTAGAGAAAGGTCGCGAGCGCGCGTGCTGCAAGCGAACTGCGTCCCTGCAATTTAAGGCATATTTTTCATTGTCTCTTCATTTAATTATTCACGTGCAGCAACGACAAGCAAACAATAACAAAACAAGCGCAACAACAAGCCAAACATGTAGCTTATAGCAATAAAAAAACGCAACAATAATACAAAACAAACATCATCTAACATTGTTGCATTGTGAAAACGTTCTTTACGTTGGAAAAGTTGGGCAAGCGAATATCAATTATAAGATGTCGCAATTTGTCTAAGATGTCATTTATAATTGAATTCCGAGCTGCCATAAAGAACTAGAAAAAGTTTATATTACTTCGCCTGGCTTTTGCGACTTTTCATTTTGATTCATAAGACGCGCAGTTCTTTTATTCGCTTCGCAGTTAATCAATTTTTTAACGCTGTTACTTTTTTCCAACTTTCATTCTTCGCACAATTTTAAGCACGCTCGCTTGGTTGGTAAATATTTTCTCATTTTCATTACGTATACGTTGATACAAAATGAAATACTAAATTCAAAGAGTTTATTCGCTGCAGAGCACGTCGATAAACTTAAAGAAATTGAAGGGAAACTCTAAGAAATTGGAGGAAAATTGAAGAAAAGCGGTGGAATCAATTACCATCTTATTTTGCTGCGATGCTTTCTGATTAAAACTTTACCATTTAAAGTTTATTTCAACTTGCTAGATGTATTCAAAAATTATAAACTTTTCACTCAATGCACGTAATAAATATTTAATGATTCTTCATTGAACATTTCAAGAGAATTTTATTATTATGGAGCGAAATTCTGAAATCTAGAATTTTCATTTTGAATAGGTGCGGATTGATTAAAACGTTATGCATTCGTCAAGAGATATTCAAATTTCAAGAAGTTGAAGAAGTTAATTGCAGCGCAGTGCGTTGCTGCCGCAGGAGTGGAGACGGCAGCGGCGACGTCGCGACGCCAACGAGCAGTAGTTTCGTCGTTGGCGGCGGCGTGAGGGGTGGAAAACGCTTTCCATTACTAGCGTGCAGCATCCCGCATCGAATATCATTTCCCTAAGGCCACGCAACCACTGAATCATGACGCAAAATACAATCGATGCATGCGGCGTCTTTATAGAATTTTCTCCTTCCGTTTGGCGTTATTTAATCGCGAAACGCGTTCCTAACATACAAACACATATTCCATGGGGATAATAAACCTTAAAGAGATTTACGTCAGCGATTTGTGCACTCTGTATGTGCGGTGACAATCATAACGGAAAATTGTTTCTTCTGGATCCGCACGCGCGTTTGAGGGGATGCGAAGAAAATTGTTGGAAATTCGACACAAATTGCAACCAAATATTCATCTCCCGAGATGAAGAGTTAAATCGCAATCTCGAATCGTAGATTGCACGTTAAATTGGCCCAATTAAACCCGTCATAATTCTACTTCGTCCCAAATTCCTCTAAGGTAACCACAAAAAGTCATTTTGAAAAGTCGGGATAACGTTTAATTGTGCACAACTTCTAGAAGATGTCAGAGCGACATAAAAGAAAACGAGCTAAAAGCCAGAAAATTAAATTCCCTTCCGTTTATTGTACGGCGTATTTTCGGCAAATTTGTTTTGCATCGAAGCCACCGCCGCCACCGGGAACGGCAAACCGCCGTTCGCGATGTGATCGATACAATATAAAGCATTAAAAATATATTTGCAAGCCGTACTGAACCAACGAATGTAATGCGACGGAGTGAAATTAATTCGTAAAAATATGAATGCGAGCAGATCATTGACAACACAAACGGTTGATGCGCACGAAAATAGAATAAAAGCGCTGATATTGATTTTTATTTCAATATTAAAACAAAACACACGTGCGCTGTTCATGTTTCATTGACTTTAAACTACAGCGACAATGCGTAAAAAATCCATGCATGTATTTTTGCCTCTCAAAAAAGAGATTGGAGGGCTTGAAAGCGTGTACTCGACTCACCGAAAAAAACAGGATAAGTACACAAGGGAAAACGCTTAGCTTTTTGCAAAAAGGGATTTATTAATAAACATGGCATAGCTACGACGTGGAAAGTGCGCCAACAGCAGAACGGCACAGGCCAGGTTATTATAGGAATTCGGATATGTTTACCTCCCTAGGGTGTATCCATGGTTATAATAAACTTTGTTGATCATTACACCGGAAAATATTGTACGCACGTAGAACTCTATTTCCGATACGGCCCAGCAGCAAGGCAAACCGGCTGCTATTAGTTTGCTCTGCATATTCATTAATCATCTAATTAACATTCAGATAGTGGAATATCTCTGAATTATGATGCTGCAAAACGCATTAACCCTACTTAGTGTGTTAGCAGGCTAAGATATAAAATTCATTAGCAATTTGTTTCACCCAAAAGCGTAATGTGCTTATTCTCCTTGCTTGGATTTTAGCATAAATTTAATGTAGGGGCGGTGGTGGTTCCGCGGTTGAATATGTGTTTACTTAATCTCTCCTAACTCTAAACAAATTAATTAAATTCATTAAAAATTATTTATCTATGTTTAAAACACTTTAAATAATAAAATATTTTAAACGACCAGAAATCTTCTATTAGAGACTTCTTAACTGAAGACAACCTAAAATTTAATCATATTTAATCTATTCATGAAGACATTTTGCAATTTATTTTACCTTAGGTGTAATTTATTGGTTGGATTTTCTTTTACTGGGATTATAGCACAATATTTAATATGTATAGGGATGATTAATATTCCTAAACAAATTTGTTTAACTTAATTAATTTGTAATGCCAAAACATTTTGAATAAGATGAAATGCTTTTTAGTTAAGGCTTTAATTAAGTCAATTGAAAAAACCTAAAACTTAATTGGATCACATTTTTACAAAATCTCTATTTATGAACACATCAACTTAATTAGAATTTTATTTTATTCAACACATAATTTGTTTATTTATATGTGCTTTGTAGATAAAAAATGTTTTTACTTAATCTTTAACTTAATTCGGAGCACTTTCGATAATGAGACAAATTGAACAAGAAGAAGCTTTTTTAGTGAGTATTAATTAAAATAACTTAAAAGTTTTTACGAACATCTTAACGATATTTATGAACATATAAAATTAATTAGCAATTTGCTATACCTAAAGTGTATAACTTGATTATTCTATTGTGCTCTCTTGTACTTTTCGTCTAAAGTTTAATATACTTTACCAACAGACACGTGGAACGTTAACAATTAGTTTAAAGAAAGTACTAACAACTCGACGAGGTTGCTAAAGTAAAGTTTGATGTGTATTGTGAGCGTAATTTCTATTAGATTTCCAATAAGTTTAGCTAATGCGTAGCGTAAATCCTGTGAATAAAATAGGATTATGCACGCACTGCAAGGATATCACTATGGCGCTGGAGTAGACAGCATGTGTATGATATGCAAATAAGCAGGCTCACAAGCTAAGGAAATAAGGCATTCGAGCGTTCACTGCCGGTGTAATCCTGAAGAAATTTGAGCATTAACTATTTATGCATTGACAGAGCGAGGGTGTATACACCTTGCGGCTTTACACATTCATGTGTGTAGCGTGTTTACAGCATCAGCACGTCAGACAGGTGAATTTAATGCGTTTTCATATTGCCCTGGAAAATGAGAGAAGTTTTATGGTCTATATTACGAGCAGACATTGATACCGAAATTAAATTATCTATCTATTGATTAAAACACACATGATGAAAATCAGTTTTCGGTAAGTAAATAAATAAATAATAAACACTGATAGTGTATATGCTTTAGTCAAAACAAATTTGGGATCAATTACAAATGTTGTAATTGATATTCAATTAAAGTTTATGTACCTATGAGCTCGCCACGTTAGTGTCATTATTAACATCAATAAATATACGGTTAATAAAATGAGTTATTACCTAACCTCAACTTAATGTCATATTTTATTATTGAGCGCTTTTTTCTGCGCAGTGCAATTGATAGTTTTATATCCGTTTTGCCTTGTAATAAATCCACGTTTAGAAAATCTCTGGCCGTAAACACAAGTCACTCAACTGTTTGTGTGTATGTACATATGCAAACGGAATTAAACGTAAACATTAAGCAGTGCACTCATTAGCCCGCAAACAACGTGTAGAAAGCTCCACGGACGCGTTGCAATTTCTTTGCTTTTATGAATGTGCAACTATGAACAAAGTTCATAATTATACGTGTTGCTAAACTATTCTTTTCTCTTTCCACATTTTGTTGCAATCGTCAACTTTGTCAACTTCTTTGATGTCACAAATCAGTTAGACATTGTTGAATACTTTATGCGATTCAAAAGCACGTCAAATTTTATTTTAAGTTAAAATATTATCGATTTATTTATCACCGATTGTTAACACTGTGTAACACTGTGTGACCTATTGAAATACCTGGTATTATTTACAGCACGAATTTCCTGTCTTTTAACAACATTATCGCCGATTACGTACATGGTATGTTGGAAAGTGCATGCGCGATTTTCATGTTTTTCCCAATCGTTTGCAATGCATTCTTTTTCTGACGATGAGTGGTGATTATTTAAATATGACAAGGCTGCGAATATCTACGTTTTTTTCATTCGTGCGAAGCTAAACAGATCGAAAATTAAAACTCGGAATACCCGCACGTAAACAGAAGGTGGCTGACGTTGGATCGATGTGTCGCTCGCATTCGTTCATTCATTAATTTTTATGCGTTTCAACGAATTGCCAATTAATTCGTATGCGATCCGCGGCGGCACGAATTTACGGTGAAATTGACTAAATGAATAACAATTTGATTAACGACCGCCTATCGCTCTCCGATGCATTATCGAACAATACATCATAAATGCTTTGCCTAATAGATATCATTAATTAGCCATTACATAGTGTAAATATCAAGTGAGTATTCATCTTACTTTACACTCCCGCAAATATCCGAACAACAATGATTGCATATGGTTATATCATAGAAACGCTAATAATACATTCGCTTGACGATTGTTTATACGCGCGCGGATGAAATAAATGTGCATCTGATGATATTAAATGCAAAAAGAGAAAGTTTCGCACGATTGAATAATGTTTAATCACAATTTTCCCCCGCGCGCACGCCAAGTCTCGTTTCGTGCGGTTGTTGTGCGGTTGGGCAACACACATTTTTAAATCATTTTTCTTTGGACAAGAATGGAAGAATGAAAGAAAGTCAACATTCATTTTTTTCTTCGTCTACAACCAACAACTCGGCGCGCACTCATAAGATATAGCGACGTGTAATTCTGTTATTCTTTCACGCTGTGGGAATGACTTAATCTAAAACTTCCTAGGAATTCAATAGGCAATTAGTTATGCAATCCGTGGAGGTTAATCTTGAGCTAATTAATTGCTGACACAATCAATTCCTATAATTTTACATAATTACTCGTTGCGCGCAAAATTCCAGCGTTGAAATATGTAAAATTCATAGTAAAATACGCTCAATCATTTGGCTATTTGACCTCAAGTATTTTTAGTTCTAGCGAAATATGCTGATTTTTAATGAAATAAAAAAAATTGTGGAATTCAATATGCAAATAAAAAAGCCATTGTCATTGCAAACAATTTATGACGAGTTCGGATGAGGAATATTATTGTTAGTTCGGAATATTTATGTTATATTAATCCGCTCGAATTAAATGTATGTATAAATAGCGAATGCAAATTGAAATTGCGAATTAATTTGTCCGGGTGAAACTTCTGCCAGCGTTGTCAATACTTGTGCATAATATGCATACATAACTTTCACAGAAATAATTTTGCGAGGCATTTGCAAGCATCGCACATGAATTAATTGCTCATTCGGTAAATGATTAACAATATTACATCACTCACGGCTGATTTAACTGCAGTGTTCGCGCACCGATCGGATCGGATCGCATCGATTAAGTGAAATTCATATTGAGCGTTCAGGAAGCAATTGAGCGCGTTTAATTATTTCTGGAATACCGTGTTAAATATGTCAAACTTTGCCACATCATTTTGAATTATCGATGCTTAATTAGCGAGAAAATTTAATAGTTTCAATGCACTGCATTAAATGAACTAAAATTTGTTCATTTCGCATGAAATTTATGTTCCAGGAAATGATCAATATTCTAATTTCATTTTGGCTATTATATATATTGATTGATAGGCAGTAGTTATATAAAATTCTAGGTAAGCACGCAATCATCTAAAATGTTACTAGGTACTTGTTTACCACTTTCACTATTCAAATTTTATATTTCGAAAATTTCGTAAGTCTTGAGATAATTCCGTAAAACGTAGTGAAAGATTTGTAAGAAATAATGCATACAGTTGTCTTACCCTTAATATTCGATATTCACCCTTTGCAATCTAATGTTGACCCTTACTTTAAAAGCAAAAGAAGATAATATTTAACGAAAATGGTACTAAAGATTCAGATATTAATTAGATTTACCATCATCAATATTATCATCAAAATTTTTTTCAGACCAAAAAGCTGGAGAAGGGTATCCATCACTTCTCAACCCTTTCAATTACTAGGTACCAGTATTCCTGAAGAGTCTCTCGTTTAGACATAAACTACTATAAAAATTACGAAGACTTCTTAGCAAAACGGGGGTGCATATTGTGGCTTATAGAACAATAGGGTAGTAGAGGTAGCGAGGTTGAGGGTATCCCGCTTCAACATCGAGACGAAAATTCAAATTCGTTCCTAATATTTTTGTCAGCCTTCCTATTCTTCCAACCTTCAAGAAGAGACCAATCAAGGACTAACGGGGTAAACACACAATATGAGTAAATTATCTCCTCTTATTACCGTATATTGAAATCTCTAAATTTCCATAAAAATTTTATAACCTGCGTGCTTTAATTTAATGTTTTATTATGTTGTTGTCGTAAAAATGCGTCATTGATTTTTCCGATAATCCGACAACAAACACTTCCTAAAAATAATTTACGTATGTAATTCTGTAAAATTTCATCAGAATTGTTCACGTTCTGAAATTTTAGCAGCTAACACGAGCAATAATTCCTCGGTTTTCAATTAACGCGAATACAGTCTGTTTGTGAAATATTATCCAGCCACCTGCTATCACAAACAATTGAACAGATCATGACACTGAAAGAGTAACCCAATGCGCAGACAATGTGTAAAAATGAGCAGGCAGCGTAGTTTATTGCTTAATTTTCGCAATAAAATTCAATTTGTACGGTTCGCACGAGCATAAAGTTCATAAACCACGCAAAAACGCGTACGCCACGAATAAAAGTAACGGTGCTATGGTGCTAAGTGTAGTAGACCTGCTGATAATTACATTATTGGAAAAAGGTGCTATTCAAATACGTGCGCTCAAGGTTTGTTTATCTCAATAAAATCAAATAAAACAAATGAAAAATACACAATTCAATTTATGGTGACATTTAGCGTTAGATTAGTCATACGGCGGCAGCAGCAGGATTTTTTCACCACTCGCAATTATATGCAAAGAATGCCGGAAAACATTCAATTGCTCATTTTATCGTGTGCGGCGAAACAATATGCGTTCATTGCGAAACGCGGAAGAAACGTCTAACGGCGCGCGCGAATATCGTAAAGATCAATAAAATATCGCCGACTTAAAGCCGTGATGAACGCTGGAATGTTGCACAGAGTGCATGTAAAATATTTCCCTGTTCCGCGGCTGCAACTCAACCCCAAACCCCAAAAATAAAGCAAACGCAGCATCCCGTTTGAGGGCGCAGTGCAAGATGTGCGGTGACCGTGGCGGCAGCGGCGGCAAGCAAGGGGTTGAATGTGCGCGCAGGGGTGGTTGTTTTGAATTGAATTGCTAGTCCGCCAAACAACATCTCCGGCGGAATGTTCCACATCTTGATCAGCATTTGAGAGGAAACTAACGCAAATGCCTTGCCTGGTTCGGGGGATTTGATTTATTCATGGGCTCGCGGTAACGAGAAGAAAACGAATAAATACGGATTTTTTCCTCGTTCTCTGCTGGAATTTTTACATGATATTTACGCTTCCAAATTGATAACTCCCTGGATGGACTAATTACATTGCAATTATTAAACGCTTAGCGCAAGTTTTGAAGCAAGTTACATCACGAACGATACAAACGAGAAAAAAATTGGTTGTTTTATTCATAACAATTGAATGAAATTCAAATTCATCATATCGCAGAGCTGTCTGACTTACAGATTTATTAGATACAATAACAAGTTCATCACTAACTGGGACATGACCAAAGTGAAGTGCATTTTCGCACAATGCATGTAGCTGAACAACGTAATGAATTAATTGCTCTTGCAATTGCGCGAACGTCAGCAAACTATTGATGAAGTTTACACGCTCCAAATAGGATGCGGAAAAGTCCAAGCGCGTTTCATTGGCAAAACGCTATTAACTTGTAGCACAATGAAGCGCAGGTAATTGCATCAAAACGCGACGGAAACGCATGCAAAGTTTATAATTGAAAACACAACGCGCATCCCGAAATTAGTCGGTAAACGAACGTATAATATGCATGATGTTGTTGCTACCTTTTATTATGTTTGCACGCTGTCCTTCTTTCGGTTACCAGCGACTAAAGTTCGATCAAACAAACTTCTATTGAATGTGCTACTGCGGCACACAAATCACTTGCACTTTTCACGCACTTTGTGTAGATTATTTCTGTTTGTATGTCACCGATGCGCAAACGAACAATTACATTGCAATTAGTTGGCTGTAAGTGCACGCGCGCTCATCAAGGAAGTTCTGCGAATTGAAAAGCGTTCATCACAAAATGCGCAACTTGTTTGAAAACCGCCTCCAGGCGCAATTGCGATTGTTCTTCTGGCTGTTGTTGTTGTTGTTGCTGTACCTGAAAAAGTTTTGTCTTCTTCGTGCGCGCGCGCGTGTGGATCGCACGGTTGTTTTATACGTGGACGTCAACGACGACGAGCGTGAAGCGACTAGAGTTCGGTGGCATGTGCACCGCCGCTACGCGTTCGGCAATAGAGAGCCTGACTCAGAATGACGGCGCTCCATGCGCGCTCCGGGATTCCGGTGGGCGCGCACTCCTCGCGCTGCATTCAATCTCCACGGCGCGCATTCACGAAATGGAAATGCTGCCGGCGTCAACCACCAGAAGCCGAGCGAGCAATTTGGCTGATAATAAGGCTCCATAGATCATCTTCGGATAATGCCGCATTTATGCTCGTGCGTAGACAATGCGTATAATGATGATATGCCAGCGCAGAGAGTCTAATGATGCAATTTGATGAATTTTGGCGCAGTCATATTTCGTAATGACGAATTTAATTATCGACTGCGAGAAACGGTCACCGGTCGTCGTCATTAATTCACGCGAAATTATTTAAGTGGAACCGTAATGGACCGCGTCTCGGATTGGAATTGAGGGCAAAAATGCGGCGAAATAGCGGAACAAAAGTTACCCAAAAACATTTAAATATGTATTTTATCAACGGTGCTTCTGCTTGCTTCCATCGAACCATCAGCATCGTCATCAGCGCATTACATTTCTGCCAGCATTCCGCGCGTACCATCGTAAATATCTTCTCGACGCTTGGCGCCTATAATTTTTTTTAATCTGCACTTAAAGCTTAAAGAATCTCTCGAAGAATGCGCGTTTTATGTGTGCTTTTATACAAGTTGTATTCGGTGTGCGCGGTTATGGGATATTATTAAAGCGAGCGGCCAAGAATTTCGGTATTACGGCTTCTGCATTAATTTATCGCCGCACCATCGCAGGCCATCATCCAGTCGGCGAAGAAGTATCGCATCCCAGATAGCAAGTTATAAAAGTCTCCGGGTTATATCGACGGCTCACGAACGGTCATTACGCATTCTGAAGATGTGTTTACATCAAATCGAAATTGTTTCTCATGGATAAAGTAATTTTTAATGGCTTGAGAATATATACCAACCGAACATAATGTCATTTGCTTTACGTTCGATGCAGCACTAGAATTTTTAAACACTTGTGAGTGTTTTAATTAATTTCTTTGATTGCTTTGAAACAATTTTAGAAATATGCGAGCTTTATTCGAAATAAACGAAGGAAATGTGAAGTAAATCGGCTTAAAATCGGCAAATTTTCAACCAAAATATTCAAACTTTTATCCTTAGGGAGTCGTAATTTTCGATTAAGCAGGATTTGGGAGAGTAGATATGGCTGTCGTCCTTTTGCATTAAATTATCCATCTTTGAGTGGTAATATCTCGATAAGTTGAACATTTTTTGAAAATATTAATTTTTCGTTTAACATACAATACCTAAGAAATGGTATTTATCACCTTATTTAGTCAATTAAGTATAGTTTCTGTAAATGTCAATGATTTTAATGTAGGATATATTTATTTAATTTCAACTAGAATGGTTCGACTTGGATGGTAAATTGTTGCAAATCTATATATGGCATTTGAATCCTGTTTTTATATTCAAAAAAATCCAGTTATTCCCTTATCTACTAGTAAAAAATATTTCAAATATATGACTATTTAAATTCATGACAAGTTTCTCTGCTGGTCTGCTGTGAAATGTGTAAAAGTAGAAAAAAGAGATAGCACGTGACTGTATCTGTCTTTTTTATGCAGAATTGTCAAAACCTCTTACTCTCGTCAAAAATTGTCTCGCCGTAAATCGCCGTAAGGCGATAGGTACTGCATATAGCGCACCCTGGCGCTACTCGTAGTGACTTGTATAAACTTCTTCCAGAGCCAATTAGAATGCCAAAAATGAGTTTGAGTCTGAAAATGCTTATACGAATTACTGCGAAAATCAGTGATGACTATCCAACGCATATAAGTTGAATCAAATTTATACGCTTATATCTCTGGATCTATAAGACGCAATAATTTCATTTTCTCAACGATTACGACTAATTTAATGTCCTTTCAAAGACTGCAAGAATTACTTATCTCAAAATTTCAACACTCATAAAACATTTAATGACTTTTCTATGACTTTATAAATAATCTGTTCATCTAACTCATTTCTAGGCTTGTGCTAAAATAAGATTATAGAAAAGGCATTTCTTAGCTTGGAAGTTCACTTAGATGAAGCTCGTATAACTCTTTTAATGTGTCTCACCCGTCTTAAAACAGATACCTCGTTATAGAAGTTTCACTTCAAAAAGTGTTTAAACTAATTTATTACTTCAACCACTTTAATTCAAATTTAATTCTTAGTTTAGACTTGGTTTAGTATCGACGCAACAATGTCTCTTAAATGTAAATGTAATTTTGAAAATAACTATGTATTATAGCTGAACATGTGCGCTTCGAGCACGTTTTCTCAGGTCCGCAACGTGCGCATTATACCATTGAAGTTTATGATTAAGTTAATTCCTAATACGCCTTAGGAATTTCTATGTCTTTCAATGTACACTGCTGTTTACAATTAATTGTTTTATGTGTTTATTCTTTGTCAATGGCATCCACGTTTGCATTTATAATTTAGCGAGTCTTTAGCGGTGGACATGCAGAATAAACCTTCATAAATGTTGCTATGACATTAGCAGCAAGTAAACAACAATAACATCGTACGCAATATGAATAACATTCATACTATGACCATAGAGTGGTCATTGTACTTTACATGCAACCATTTCTACAAAATATGAAATTTGATTCGAGTTTTTTTGTGCTAAATGTTAGCACTTGTTGTTTTCCCACATAACCTACAGCATTTAGCACGATCTCGAAACTTGGGTGCTTAATTTCAATAAAAAAGCGTGTGTTTTTAAATTGTAAGTACGTAATTACATCGTGTTTTCGCGTTAGAATACGTTAATTATAAGAATGGTTGAGAACTTAATTGACGAACTCAAATCAATGAATACAATCACATGGAAAACAATAACAGAGGATAAATTAGATTTAAACTATGGTATTTTACTTAACAAACAACTCGCTGATAAATTATTTCAGGAGCTTGAATCATCCGTTGATTATTACGATGCAGAAACGACTAAAGTAATTATTTTTTGTGTGCGCGCATGCATGATATGGTAATTGCTCCTATGTATTTGAATGCAGGTCAAAGTTTTTGGAAAATATCATTACATTCCACGGCAACAAATTGCTTTCAGTGACCCAGGTATAGTTTATAAGTTTTCCGGAAGCGCCATACCAGGACAACCATGGACGCCAGTGCTATCTGAAGTCAAGGATTTAGTTGGCCGACTGAGTGGCGTTAAATACAATTTCGTGCTAATTAACAGGTATGCATGTTTACGTTATTGCAATTTTCGATTTGCATGCGACTGCACGCGTTCACGTCTTATTATTATAATTACGTATGCATATTAAGCAGTCAATTTGCAAAGTAGGTATCGAAATGGAAATGATAACATTGGCGAGCATCGAGATTCTGAACCGGAACTCGATCCTAACGCGCCAATTGCGTCTTTAACACTTGGCCAGCCACGCGATTTTGTCCTTCGACATACTGACCTCATCAAAAAGACCAGAGATGTGCCCAAAGGTGAGCTACGTTTATTAATTATTAACTAAAACCACAACGATCTACATTTCGCAGTAAAAATTCTATTAGCACATGGGAGTCTCCTACTAATGAATCCTCCAACAAATACGTTTTGGTACCATTCACTTCCACCACGACGAAACGCGAATGGTATTCGGATAAATTTAACGTTTAGAAAATTTCATTAATAAGTCATTAAATATTATATTGAACTATATTCTTAAATATATACACTCTTTATGTTTAATAAATATACTATGTATTTCTAGTAAGATATTGGAATGTCTTATAACCATTGCTGGCTTCTTAGTTCAAATTCAACAATCTAGATATTCGCATTCTTTTCATAAAGTTTGCTAAATAATATAGTAGCACAGTAGTAGAATTGCAACAATGAAGAAAGATCTTTAGCTAGAGAACATATTTTGTTGTGCAGCGTCATTCTCGAAGTCTGACCAAGCGTTATTTAATTCCATGAATATAAGCTTTGCAAGGTTCTCGTTTTCCCTACCGGTTTGCTAAAAAGTCAACAAAGCGTTGAATATTAAGAGATACAAATTGTCAAGGGAGTACTCACTTTATCAGGATGCACTGCAAGACAAGCACGGCGATAAGCTTTCTTGACATCCGCGGGGCCGACAAGTTGATGCATCTCGCACTTATTCCATTTGGCACCCTCCCATAAAATCGTATGCATTGTGCACAACAACGCTCGTATATTGTGTTTCTTTCCCTCCAGCCATTCCATAATCTTTAATTTTTCAGGATCCATATCCTTAGCAATCTCTTCTTTGCGCATATCATTCATCGTCCTAGGCCCTTGATCCTTTTTAGCCGTAAATTGATATCCCTGCGAGCCTAACAAATCCCCAAATACATCTGCAGACTTTGCTTTATTGTCGTTCGTTGGCGCCGCGGGCTTCTTAAATGCCGAATCAAAATGGGAACGACTGTAATCAGGATTTATTGGTGATTTCGCTTGATGTTGCGGTGTTTGTTGAGGGCTTTGTGCCGTAGTTGTTGGAATAGGCTTTGAAGCAGGAACAGAATCAAAATTTACTCCCAAGTTGGCAAAGAAATCGTCTGTTTTTACTTCTCCAGTTGGCGGAATTGTTGCATTGTTTGTTGATTGAGTATTAGCTGTGGAACTCCAGTTCAAAAAGTCATTTGTCGTTGAATTACTCGTTCCAAATGGATCAAAAATATCTTTGTTTGGGGCGGCTGCTGTTTGATTTGTAGCTATGCCAAACACTTGCTGCGGTTCGGCTGCTAAATCAGATAATAGGTCAAAATTCGTGCTTTTTGAAGTGAAAAGCTGCCCTTGTTGCTGCGATGAATTATTAGAATTAAGGTTTAATAAATCAACTGCTTCCTCAATTTGAACCTCGTCAGTTCCAATATCAAGAATCTGAAATTCAAATGGTAATTATCAGATGTCAATTTATCTATTAAAATTACATTATCCTCTTCGGGCACACTAGACTTGATATCAGGAAGATGACTTGGCGGTGGTGGTGCCGGTCGTGCAGGCTTTTGCTGTGGCCGAGGTGGCGGTGTTGATTTTGGAACTTGCTTTGTTGCTAAAGAAATAAAGTAAAATTAGGAAGAAAATTGATAAATTCAAGAATTTATTACCAAAGTTGTCAATAACTTCGTCCATTTCCAATGTGGTTGCAAAGAGTGAATCTTTATTGCGTTCTGTCCTATCAGTGTGCCATGGGGCAGGCTGAGATGGCTTTCTTTCAGTATCTGATACGAAAATACTAAGGGTCACTGTGAAATTATCCTTGTAATGTTCATTGCTTTCGCTAACTGAATCCAGATCAGCCCTAAAATACGAATGTTATGTACTTTCAAAATCAAGGGGAGAACTCGTTAGATATTACTTCGTGAATTTTATGTTTGTTTCCTCTTCTTGAATAAAGCCAGTATGAAATTGAAATTGGCAGATTTTTATGCTTGTTGCTTTGTTTTGTGACATCACACCACCCAAAATATTTCTAGCGTGATAAATAGCCACGCACACATCACCGCAAACAGTTGCTTTAATTGGCAAATTACACTACAAATCAATGTTAATGAATGTAACTGCTACATAATTAATAGCACTTAAAACTCACCTTTCCCTCGCACATATTGAATAGCCGCAATGATTCATATTCGACCAGAGTAGATAGAATGCATCGATTTTCGCTATATACTTCAATATAGGGCCGACAACCATCTCTTGCTTTGGTAAATAGTGGAACGGGCTGCATTTGCAACGCCACCAATGTTATTGATTTATAATGTGGATACGTCGGAGGATTCTGGAGTATATCAGCCATATAATATAAATATCGTATTTCAGATCCTCGCATAATCGGTGGGCAACGCTTTACGGCAAACAATTGCATACAATCCTCAGGAATTTGAAAGACGCCGGCATAGAGAAGCAACGCAGAGCATAATGTTGCTGAAACAGCTTTGCCATCCTAAAAGCCCAAGATCTAATATTACTTGACCTCAAGGCATTAATATAATCACATACCATACAATGAATGACACACAGATTTCTGCTGTCACCCGCAAGATACTGGTAGATATCCTCGCATAATTGATAAAGAGCATTCAACAATGGAGCTTTGAAATGTTCTGGATAAGCAAAGCTACAGTCTATCACACGTGCATTACCAAACTTAGAATGGTAACTGCGCCCAGATAAATTGTAAACCGAGTATTTTGAATGAGGATGGCGAGTTTCAAGAAACACCTTAACATCCTCAACGTGATTTGTTCTGTACGCCGACTCAATCCCTTCAGACGGATATGGCATTACTACGATACGCGAAGTTATGTAACTAATATCCAAATCAGTTCTGGCAATTGATCTAAAAATACATTTAATTAGCAGATGCCAATTACAATTTACGATATCTATACTGTTGCATTGTGGCCATGACTTTAGTGCTAGTGTCTTTCAAGCCTTTGAAAAAACTGCCGGCACCTCCTTTAATTGAGGAAAATAACCCGCCGCCCCCACCACCACCGCTGTTTGGGTATTGCTTTGGATCGGGCTCGGTGGCCGGTCTGGGAGGTTGTGGATGCATGGGAGCTGGTCTAGGAGGTGGTTGATTGTGTTGAGATTGGTTTAATTGAGCAGGCTGATGCCTTGGAGATGGTTGAACCGGCCTTGGAGGTGGCACTTTCCCATTTGAAAATTCCCCAAAACCTGAATCATTGTCGCCATCCATTGGAACTTTTGGTTTCAAATTTTCAATAGGCGCTCGAAGATTATAGCCTTTTGTTTCCGCAATTGCAGCAATCCGATCCATTACTCCAGCAATAGTAATACGCTGCTCTGGATTTACTTGAAAGCAGCCACCTAGATGAACAGAAAGTGTTGAGAAATTACAAATGTTAACGCCAAATCTAAGGATTGCAAAGTACATTGCGTAATAAACGGAAATAACTTATTGCGAGCATACTTAAACGTTAATGCAATTTGATTGATCAATAAAAACATTATGCAGTGCAAGATATATGCACAACATTCGTGAACTGAACAGTTATTGCTTAACTGCGATTATTGCGTATTGTAATATAATTCTATTATACTTACGTATCACATCGTGAAAGCATGCATACTTTGGGTCCGGGGGCAGAGTATAATTGGCATTTATAATTCGAAGTTTTGCGCTATCTTCGTATGGATGTTTCATGTAACAAAGCATGTACACAATGCATCCCATTGCCCAAACATCAACCGGTGGCCCAACGAAACAGTTATTCCAAGTATCAATCATCTCAGGTGCCCTATACATTGGTGTGGTAAACTTCGCCAACTACAACCCAGGCATTAGTAACAAGTGAAGAAATCAATTGCAGTTTCTTTACATTTTCTTCAAGTGTTGATCGTTTGTTAGCACTCCATGAAATATCAGGTCGAAAAACGTCCATTGTTGATGAGCCAAAGTCGCATAATTTGATTGTGCCATTGTCAGTGATAAGGAAGTTTTCTATTTTGATATCGCGATGCATAACTGGAGGATTTTGATTGTGCATATGCATGATAGCTTTGCAGCAATGATTGATGATTTTGCATATAGTCTCTGGATCAAAAGCGGTCGTCCTTGCCTGCAGAACTTCCATTAAACTGCCACCAGTGCACAGCTCAGTAACAACTAAAAACTCATGCTGTCCATGAGTAGTTTGTGCCTTATCAATCAATGATGCTGTTAGGTATTGAACAATATTTGGATGTCCCACAAGCTTCTTTAAAATGTTAATCTCATTTATGATGTTCCTCTTAGCCTCTTCATCAGCTGCTAGTAATCTCTGATGAAGTAAAGAATAGAAACATATAGAAATAGCAGCAATTTTACAATGATGGAAATTGTCTTACCTTGAGTGCATATTCTTTCCCAGTGGCAATATCTTGTGCAACAAATACAACAGCAAAACCACCTAAAATATAGCAAAATCCTATATTAACTAAAACACCGCAAATCTATTACATACCTTCGGCAATAACCTTCTTAATTCGTAACTTAACATTAGATATTTCCACAGTTTGTCCAACGAAACTATTGTCGTTGGAAACAGCTGCTGGGGTGCTAAAGTAGCCCATTGCGGACTTGAATAAATCGCTCATTTTGTCGATTATTTAATTATATTGCATTGTGTAAATTTATTCCCTTACAAAACATGAGTAAGAAGATAGTTACGCACTCACAAAATCATAACATTACCTTGCAAATAATCAGCAAAGCATACCAAACTGGGAACCACCTGATTTATATTTTCTCTACTTTATCAATAGAACTCTAACTATCACAATAACAGTGTAAACTAAACTAACACCCACTAAGTTATTTAACGATCCCGATAACATGAGCGATTCATCCCGTATATTGACTGTATTGACCATACGACCTGATACGACCGATACGACTGCACTCAGCTCAAGGTTGACAATGGTTGACAGCTCTCCTGTGTGTCTTGCGAATTAACCACTGGTGCGCTCTTTCTTTTGAGGCAACATTGCCTTTTCGAATTCGAATAGCCTACGCCTTACGCGATGCAAAATATTAGTAAGTTAAAGAAGAAAATATTCATTTATTTTTAATGTTAATATGTACAATATACAATAATCGTAACTATCAGTGCAATAATAATATCACATGGTGTCTTAGTCGATGATCTTGAGTATTGAAAAAGAACTGTAATATTATTATTATTTATTAGTAATTATTTTATCAATATTATTTAGAAACTCACCTCCACGACGTCTCCCTTTTTCTTTCTCATCCGGATCTCGTACTCCACACAGTTTATATGAAATCTTTGCTTTCCTTTTAGAATTGATATATCCAGGAATATATAAAGATGGCGATTCTAAACGTCCTAAATTTAAGAGTCGGCTGAATTCCTGCTCCAACTGATTAGCAATTGGTCCTTTGAAATGCAGCAATATTTGTACACATGCGTTGTTATGTAGATTCTTCGTTTTGCGGGAATCAACTGTCAGAAACCATTCCGGAATACCCATAACTTCTCTAACATCTTCAATAAATTGCGCGCTGCAAACAAACATGTTAAAATGTTTTGTATAAATATTAACAAGATATTTACACGACAAATCTAGGCGGACGTTCGATATTTGCATATTTGATGATGTCATAGTCGGGTTCAATATTTGCGCATGCATAACGTTCCGGTCTGCGATTAGGACTAAGAATTACAATCGAACGACCCATTGCAGTAACACTACCTTCCAGTGGAAAATTCGTATCTGAGAATACTTTTCTTTTTAACCCGATATCAATAGTTCCAAGCCGCGCTGATAAATCGCCTACATAACAACGTAGCGGGTTTTCAGGACCACATTCTTGATTATATAAATCTTGCTGGAATAAATAATATGAAAAGTAGGAAATTTAAAATATTTTGTAACAGTGCGTACATTTAACGGATCTGCCAATTGAGTATAAAAAGGATTCCAAACATATCCACCCGCAACACAACGAGTTGCCTGGGTCTGGACAGCAGCATCAACACCTACTGGATTTACGTAAATAGCCCAATTGTGATCTCTTGTCTAAAATTTCAAACGAATAGAAATTTTAGTTTAAACTTGCGCCTTTTCTATGAAACATACCATGTTTCTATCATTCTTTCCAGGATGCCTGAGTTTAACTTCAATCACTGTTTCACTCATACTTCCATCATTGTAAATCAATTGAGTCTAAACACAAAATAGATCAAATACAAATCGAAAGGTTAACTAATGTACATTTAAATACCATCCTGAAATAGCCATATGCATATCCATGAGGATGATGAAAAGAAGCAATCGCGCGCAATTCTCTTGCTTCTGCAGGACTGTAACCGCGTTCAACGGTTGCGCAAGCCCATCGTTGATTTCTTGCCTGTTTAAATATTTAAATCAGATATACAGTTTGCATTCATATAAATTATATTACCTTCTTGTGAATTATTACTGAACGCCCTAAAATACTCCTTGGTCCAAATAGTGGTAGCATACTATCATTAAATGCACCAGTGTAAATGGTATGGTTGTCAACTGTACCAAATTTCCCACTGAGATCACCCATCTCGTATTGATCGGTTGTTCCTTGATAAGAACGTGGTGATGTTTCTGGATTCACATTTAATGGATTCCAATGACCGTATAATGAATTTTGTTCACATGGAAATTGCAAATTTTCTTCAACCGGTGTCTAAAATCAGAATTGTTATCAAATTCAGCTCAAGTTTAATAAGTAAATTTACCATATGAATATGATATCCACTATTATCTTGAAGACCTTCCAGGGAAACTTCTACATTTGTTATATCATATTCTGTTTGTTGTAAAAACTCTATTTTTCCTTTTACCGTGGCTGTTTCTCCATTAGGAAACCAATCTCTTACAACCGCTTTCCTCCTGTACAACCCGCCAATTCTATAAAATAATTTAAATATCTTAATTAATCGAATAACCTCTTAGACGTATAAAGTGCTTCTTACATTGAGCAAGCTAATCGTTCTCCACGCGCTTTTGGACCGAAATCATCATACATCACAAAAGATTTTCCCAAGATACTATGCTTTCCACTCAATGGCAAAAACGAATCAGTTAATAATTTTCGAGATATCAAATCGCTATTCACTTGTTTTCCAGCAATACTTAGAGTTCCCAATCGATTAGACATATCGCCAAGTCGACAAACGCCAATCGCATTTGAATTGCAATCTTCGTGGAACGTTAAATTATCGTAGTCGATTTTATACGGATTATAAATTAATCCTGCACTCATGCATCTGGCAGTCCAGTTATAGAAATCTTTCCCTGGTGGATTTTCATGTATAGCCCATCGATGGTCGGCTGAATTATTAACTGCACTTCCATCAGCATGAACTAAATATTCCATTATTATACTTGTATCCATCCATGGTTCATCTTTCGGTTGTCTTAAAAGTATTCTACCTACTAAGGGATACCGAAATATAATTTGCGCTGTAAATATTTGTTTCTGTGATTGGAAATTAGCTTCATATAAATTAATTCCTCCACATATCCAAGGTTCCATATGATTATCATCGCTCACAGCTCCATAATTCGCGTTTTTATAGATTACAAGTGTTCTGTGTACAATCGAATCTCGGCCAATCAATGGTAAAAAGATATCCCAATAACGTCCAGTTAGTTCTTTGCTACTTGGAACTAAAAGTGATTCGTTGTTTCTTTTGTACAATTTACCAGATAAATCTCCAATGGGATATTGGTCTTGAGTGCCAAATCCATCAGGTGGAGGATTTCGAATGTCCACATTATTTGGATTATAAATAAACTTTGTTGTCAAACAAGAATTGACCACTGTTTCAACCTTTTTCGCAGGCGCGATTGGTAATTCGTGTATTTTAAATCCCATTACAGATGAACTATACACCAGTTTAGTTTCCAAATCACCTCGAGCTGTTGTTAAATTAAATTTCAACCATGTTGGTTCATAGCGATTCCTCTGCGTGATTTGAATTTCTCCAATGATTCCACTTGATTGAATTATAGACCTAAAATTAACATTGTTTTAACTTATTATTGCATGAAAAAAGTTTAGTTGTTTACATTGCAGTTATTGGTTGATCGTATTGGATTTTCGCACAAGCTAAGAAACTATCTTCATGCTGATTTTCATAGATAACGAGAAAGAGTCTTCTCTGAGGGCCAGTTAAATCCCCAGGAAGTAGTTCCAAACCGGCATCTCTGTACATCATTCGATATTTACGCTTGTTATAATCAGTAGAGACGCGTATTTTCCCAATTCTGTTATCGATATCACCAATTCCTTTTCCGTTTCCTAATCCGGCAGGATCAAATACGCTCTGTAATATGTTACAGTTGATTTCATTCTTTTCCCCATCCGAGTCAAGAATATCAGTCGTTAATAATTTCCATTTATGACCAGTAAACTGAGTGGTGGTTTTATTAAAATTTTCGACATTTTTAACATGGAATAAATCAGCAATTAAAATCATATCCTTCTCGTTATTCTTTGTTGAATACCATCGGAAATTGACGTTGCCGGAAATCGGTGAATGAAATCGTGCCGTTGCAGTTTTCTCCAACTTCTTTCCGTTTACTAGTGAAATCGTTGAGCATATTCTATTTCCTGATTCGTCAATTAGCATTAATGATCTACTGTACACTTTAACAGATTCCTTATCAATATTATATTCGGCTGTATTGTTTTCAGGAATGTATAAACTGCCCAGCAAGTCGTCAAACTTAAAGAGCTGTTTGCCTAAATTGGCGCATCTATCATTAAGTTGCGTGTAATCAACCGGAAATTCATAGATTGACCAACTCCAGACTTGGCTAGGAAATTGCAATGTTGCTTCTAAGCTATTTCTTATTGTTAAATGTCCATTTAAGTCTTGTATAAAGGAAATTGTGCCATGGAGGCCATGCTGTGACAAGTAGGTTGTGAATTCTAATGTACTCACGAAATTAAAAAGTAAAGCTACAAAAATAATGTGATACATAAAGATTAACTACAATAAATAAGTTAAAAAGACTTACTAATTATTAAAATTAACATGTCTTTTCCGATGATTAGTGACTTCATGTTTTTGGTATCGTTTTAATCGAATAACAATTTAATTAACAATATTTAGACGCATTTTGTTGGTTGCGTATTCACTACTAAAGAGCCATATGTTGGCAAACAACGCGAGTCGCGTTTTGTTTAACACTAAAAGGAAAGTTGCTCCTAGAAAGACTTCTACAAGAACGTTCAAGGTTGCTCAATGTCGATGACTCAAACTGTATTTATGTTCATTTTAAAATTCAAAAGACGTCATTGCAAGTAAATGTTATTCATGACCGTTTGGAATCAAGTATTATCATTGATGACTGTACTTGCGCATTAATATTTTTTGTTTGTTAATATATATTTTTGATAATTCTTTTTTTAATCTTTTTTAGATATAATTATATAAAAGTTTAATTATTAACGTATTATTAGGCGTTTATTTAATGGTTTAAAATTATTTAAAGTTAAAATATTTGAATTTATTTCCTTAGAAGTGACATCTCTTTATGAAATTCACATTTGATTCTAGAGGGCACCACAACAATTAAAATAGGATTGTTCTAAAACTATTTTAACAGAAATTAACAATTCGCCCATATAATTAATAGTATATTCTATTGTAATTTATTGATTGTCATCTTTTACATCTAAAAGCAGTAAAAATATAAATTTATTGCAATTTTCAGGAAAGTTATAATACATAAATAGTAATCTTAAGCGATACATTGTATAAATTTTATAACGCGGTTTAATTTCGAAATTAACCAACTTCTGTTAACGTACAAGTGTTTTACGTGTATTATTTAATTGCGCTTGATGTTTATTCCGTTTATCTGAGGTGGGGACAAAAACATACCTACGACGCTAGTACGCCACACGCCGCAGATGTTAAGAATGCCAGTGTTGGTTAGTACGTGTTTCAATGCGTTGAGTTTGTTTTGCGTTGAGTTTGCCTAATGATGGCGACAAATTTAGTTTTATCTTGTTTGTTCAGTTAAAATGTTTTGTGCTGTTCGGAATAGTGAATCATAATCGTTAAGGTGAAGTGAACCACACATGCAACATGAACAAGCTTCCCGATAAGGGATCCTATGGCATCGGTAAGTGCTAGTCTTAAATCCGTAGATGATTGCAAACGGCGTATTAACCTCACATTTGACAATTAGAATGTAAACAATGTCCATGGGCACTTGTTGCATGCGCCTTCTTCACGTTAATGACATGCGAAACAATCACGTAAGCATTGCGTCCTTGTGTATCATTATGTACAGTAGCATCGATCAAGTAAATTAGATGAAAACTGGAATTTGTGTAGCAAGTGCCCCTCCCACTTGGTTATCAGGAATTTTTCAGGCCGATAAAATTAAGTTTGAAGTGTGTGGTTTTCGTGGTTTTTTAGTTAAGCACTATATTGGCTGAGTACTAATTGCACATAGTACTATAAATTGAGTAATTTTCTTTTGCCGTTCAAAATGGCATCTTGCTTCAATGATTCATTGCCCGTAATATCTTCAATTTTATTGTGCATGCCTCCACTGAAACAATGACGTCTGCCACTTGCCCGCTGGTCTAATGTAAAGCACGTACTTAGAGTGCATAAAAGTGGGCTCGAGTGTTTTCTAAATTTAAAAACTAAACTTTGGTAAAAACCGATACCAGGCCACAAATAAGTGGCATTCGATGTGCGCACTATTAAACTAATTGTAGAATATTGGCGGCCAAGATGCCAGTTGTAATAAATAAAGGTCAAGTGAAATTAATATAAACGTTTCACTCTATGATTGTCTCAATTACTACACGTTCACATGTTAGATGAGGTATCCGTGTTCTGATTGAACTAGTATTACAATGTTCAGATGTGCGGAACTTGAGCAAATGTTGTTTTTCAATGATCATACATAATGACATATTTTTCTGATGATAAATATAAATATCGCGCAAATATATTAATCACGTTCGGAAAAGACTAAAACGGAAAGAATGTTTTTTTTGCGCTTCGTAATCATAATTATTCATAATTGTTACTCACTCATCAGTCCAATCTTATTTCACTAAACGACCAACAACGAAACACGTCGTGAAGATTTGTAAACTTGATTGCATTCCAATGCACAGTTTTTACGTAATGATTTGCGCGTTTGTTTTTAAATGGCTAATCAGGAATATCCGCATTTGCGGATCAAATCCGGCAATCGCAAACCCCCCATTGCGTTGTCATTAAGCGTTAAATAAATACCAACTAACCTACTACTACACTGCACCGCATTGTTATTGTTTATCTTTGCAGCTCGCGTGTAATTTGCGTATGCATGTATAGTTGTGGTAGCTGAGTAGTGCAATTTGTCGTTTTATTTCGGCGCTGTTACATCACAATTACACTGCATGTTTACACCAAGTCTACACGAATGATTTAATAAATCTCTGCGTGTTTGCATTGATGATTCATATTGTTACCAAAAAAATGACTCAAAGCTTTATTTTGGTTTACTTATGCAAATAATTATTTCTAGTGATATACAACTTTTCGTCGGACGATGACAAGAAGCTAAATGTTAACGTAGGAGAACCTTTGCATTTGAAATATGAAGATGAGTATTGGTACTATGGCAACTTGGTGCATCAGTACCGAATCGAAGGTGTCATACCTAAATCCTACGTTAAAATCATCGATTGCGAGATTGAAAATGACGAAACGTCACCGTCGTTCACGTTTCCTGATCAGCCACCGATTGTGTACGAAATCACATTGGTGCTGCGAGAGTGGAGCCAATTGTGGAAAAACTTGTATATTGTATGTTTTTATGTCATGGAGTAATGACTCAAATGTAAATGTATTGTTAATTACAGAAAAATAGGGAACAATTCGATAAATTACGCAAACACATATGGGACTTAATCCATTTCCGTAGTAAAATTATTAGCGGTACTTTGCCTGTAGATGAATTGAAAGAAGTGACATGCGATGCAACGAAAGTTATAGCTGTAGGAAATAAAATATTACAATTAGATTTAGTTGTTCGTGACGCAAATGGCAACACAATCAATCCGTTAGAGACGAGCACGATTACACTGTTTGATTGTCATCAGAACGCAGCTGAACTCTTAAACAATAAGGTATTTGCACATTAATACCCGCAATGAATGACTGACCATACTGAATATTTGCATGTTTGTGATTGCAGACTGAATGTAAAGAAATTAAACCAACAAGTCGGCATTTTTCGCATATTTTCGTGGTGAGTGTGAATAATTTCACGTGCAAAATGACCGAGGATGGAGAGTTGCGTATATTTCTTTACGATGCGAAAGAAGGTCGCGCAATCACAGAAAATTTCGTTGTCAAATGGTCCAAGGAGGGCCTGATGAGCGACCTGGATCAAATTAATTCTCTAAAGGTAATGTTCACCGATCTCGGTAAAAAGGACCTCGATCGCGAAAAAGTGTTCCTTGTCTGCTATGCAATTCGTATCGGAGCAATGGAACCGAAAGAATTGGATCGACGGTCATCCACAACCACATCACCCAATCCGAAATCGACGTCGGCGATACCCATGCGAAGAGCATGTGGTGTTGCGGCGAAAGAAGTTACTGACTTCTTATCGAAGCGTATTAATTCCGATTTAGAGACTGAATATTCAGTACCAATCTACAATTGTGAAAAGGACGCTCTCGAACAAACTCTACGCAAGATTATGAACAAAGAGGAGAGTAAAAATGAACACAGAGCTACCCAATCAATGTTTATCGGTTTACAATTACTGCACGGAGATATTAAGCAAGTGCGTGATGAGAACCCACATCTAGTCTTAGGAAACGTGAATATCGCGCGGAAAATGGGCTTTCCGGAAGTCATACTGCCAGGGGATATACGTAATGATTTATACTTGACGCTAAAGTACGGTGAATTTTCGAAAGGCAATAAAAAAAGTGATAAAAATATTCAGGTCACTGTGACAGTTTGCAACGCGAAAGGACAAGCTATACCGGGTGTTATATTCGTGGGCGATGCTAAGCGCCCCTCCGATGAATATCATTCCGTCATTTACTATCACGAGCCGAAACCGCAATGGTTTGAAACATTTAAAGTCGCTATGCCGATTGACGAATTTAAGACGAGTCATATTAAATTCACATTTAAGCATCGTTCATCGAACGAGGCGAAAGATAAGAGTGAACGGCCGTTTGCATTCGCGTATGTGAATTTAATGCAAAAAGATGGTACGACTTTGTGCGATGACACGCATAATTTACACGTGTACAAATACGACTACAAAAAGTTTGGCGAAGGAGGCGTAAATTACTTGGAATTGGCCAGTATAAAAGTCGAAGATCCCAGCAAAGGACGTAAAATTGAGGATGTGAGCAAAAACCCAGTCATTCCCGGAATTAGTCTAAGCAATAAAGACACATTTACAATTGCCAGCAATGTGTGTTCCACCAAACTAACTCAGAACGTGAATTTGTTGGGTCTTTTGAATTGGACAACAAACAAAAATCAATTGGAAAATATTTTGGAAAATTTAATGCAGGTGGAAGGCGAGGAAATTGTTAAATTCCTCCAGGATATTTTGGATACATTATTCGCGATCCTAATGGACATGGAAACTCCAACAAGTTATGATGTTATTGTATTTGATTGCCTGCTGCATATTACTGGAACTGTGAGCACAGATTGGCGCTATCAACATTTTGAGCCCGTGCTCAATTTATATATCAAAGACAACTTCTCAGCAACATTGGCTTATCAGTGAGTTTTGCGTTGCTTCTATATATGAAACTATGGTTATATGTCGTACATTTTGCAGGAAAATGTTAATTGTTCTATGCGACTTGATCGCCTCTGCGGTGGATAATCAAAAAGTATTCAAAACGATGAAATCTTTTCAATATATTATGCGCTTTATAACACAGTCGCGTTTGCTACACATGAAGATTTACGACGATTCCAATGATAATGCAGCAATGATTGAATTCGAACAGAGTATGGATAAATTATTAACTGCTTTTATTGCTCTCATGTCGCGTAATGATGATCATTTATTACGGGAGCAAGGTGCTTGTTTAAAATATTTACCAGGGGCCATTCCAGATATCTTGAAAGTATACAGCGCTCAAACATTAAGGTAAATAATTTTATTTATGCTTGTTTACTCAGGATTAAATTGTATATTTAATTACAGTGAAAAGTTATGCACATTATTTGAAAGCATGCCCAGCAATCGATTGATCAAGCAAAAAGTGATGACTATGAATGAAATCGTGAAAGGACCACTATTTAAGGACGCCGAATGCCGACGAATCCTGTTGCCAAATATACTTTTGCAGATCAAGTACCTGATGGAGGATAATCAAGAGGTATGTGCGTTAACAAAATTTGTATAAATTGTACGATATTCTTCAGCAGTTATTATGAATTGCATTCAAACATTGCTGAAAATCTTGCCAATGTTTTCTAGTTCAGAATAATTGCTCTTTTCTGTTCTATGCATTTTTGTAAATATTTCTGCACAACGATGCATTCGTACGCTTTTGTGCCTTGACAAAAATCATTTTCGTCCATCACACATTGTACAAAAACATGTGCATTGAGCATTCGCTTGATAATTATTTATTCGTGACTTGTTTCCTTGTTAGCAAATTTCTCAGTGATGCAGAGTGAAGTTAATCTTGGCCACCAACAACATTTATGCTCTTCAATGTAAGAAGCACAATATCACACACTTCATACACGTTTATAAATGTACTTCAAGTTTGCAATCTTTAGCATGAATTTGTTTGTTTCTTTCTTAGGGTTTGAATTCTTTTATCGTTGGGTATTTGCTATAACTTTGCATGTGGTTTGTGTTTTGCAACCTGGTCTTAAACTATTTCTTAGAGATCATTAGTGTTCTACATTTTGTTTGCGAATTTTGTGCACGGTGGGTACATTGTACTTAACTATTAGCTTTAATATTTGATCTAAATATGATTATAGAATAACAATAGTATGGTATTTTAATTTATGTATTTTTGAGTTTCTTTTGTTGTGGTAAATGTGGGAATTAATAAATTCATACAGGACACACAGAACATCGGCAGTCAAACGGGAAGACGTACGAAACCAACATCTAAGTCCGTGGCCAAGGTGGCACTTGTGCTCGGAATTCCTAAACTTAGCATAACACAACATACAGGAAGCACATGCACCGATGAGGTGAACAACTTTCGTACTGAGGTTCTTATTACTACTAACAGCATGTTCTTATTGCATCAGTCGTAAACATTATTATTATTTACTAAATTTACAATGGATGTTGATGGTGGTACACTCTTTCTATAAACAAAATAATAATAGTAATGTTCCTCACGATTCATTTCAAATCATGACACTCGGTTAGGCGTTAATAATTAGAAAAGATGCGGAAATGAAGTACTTAAATGAAACAATGAGTAAATAATGCATTGCTTAAATTAAACATACTAAATGTCACGCGTAAAATTGCAGTTGCCGCACCAGAATTTGCAATATTATCATTACCATTTTCATACAGAACCTGTCTGAGACAAAAAATTAATCAAAAATTCTATATTTTATATTATAGATGGAAATTTGCATGAATATTCTTGGTGATATACTGACGTTGCTTTTCCATATCGATCCTTCTGATAGTTCCGATAGTATTGAGGAAATAATTCGAGTTTTACTGCGGCCGATAAGTGATTGTTATATAAAAACAGATAAGGAGACAACACAAGCTGTAAGTTTCATTTCCATGGTGTTTCTTAAATTACATTTATATTTCTATGTAGAAACAATTAGCGGCAATGCTGGTTGATATATTTCGTCAAATGACCGAGGCTCATTATACGAATTACATATCTTCATCATTATTTTCAACAAACGTTGATACTCTTCATTTCATCGTTGAGATTATGACAATCTTCAAAGAATTCGTGGATCCTAAATTGAAAATATTTCCGGAAGATTGGTGTGAAATGAAAATGCTTCAGAATTCTGTTATATTGAAAGCTCTGCGATTCTTTTCATACACAATTAGAGATAACTTCTCGGAGAATTTTAATCAACAAGCTTGGAATAACTTTTTTGAATGTGCAATAAGTTACATGGCTCAACCAGGGTTGCAATTAGAAGAATTTACGCCGAATAAACAATTACGCATAATAAAACGCTATAAAGACATGCGAAGAGAAATGGGTTTTGAAGTTCGTCAGATGTGGTATAATTTGGGACCTCATAGGCGACGTTTTGTTCCGGGTTTGGTTGAAAATATTTTGGAAATGACCTTAATACCAGAAACTGAGTTACGGAAGGCGACAATTCCGATATTCTTCGATATGATGCAGTGTGAATATTTTTCTTCGAGCATCGAATTTGAGAGCTTCGGTGATACCTGTCGTAACTCAAAAAATGTAAAAGGCAATTTTGATGAATTTGAGAGGGAAATGATCATTAAGTTGGATGCTCTCTTTGAAGGCGGTTGCGGAGATGAAGATTATAAAAATCGATTCCATGATATTATGATTGATCACTGTTCACAACATGCAAGACTGAATGAATCTGGTACAATCTTTGTTAAAACATTAACAAGCCTTATGGAACGACTTTTGCTTTATCGCATAACAATGAACAATGATAATAAAGAAAATAAAATGCTCTGTATAGAAAATTTATTACATTTTTATTATGAAATCAAGCGGAAAGAAATGTATATCAGATATGTCTATAAATTGTATGATTTGCATCTGGAATTGGGCAATCATACAGAAGCTGGATATACATTAAATCTCCATTGTGATCTGTTGGAGTGGTCCAACAGCGAATTACCCATTGAGCTAAAGAGTAATAAACATGATAAAGCCAATACACACTTAGAACTGAAGGAACAATTGTATGCAGACATTATTGAAAATTATGACAAAGGTGAAATGTGGGAATCAGCAGTAGAAAAGACTAAAGAACTCATTAAACAGTATGAGGAATTATATTACTATGATCTTCTTAGTCCATTACATAAGAAAATGGCTGATTATTATCGCAGCATTATGACTAAAGTGCGCGGCGTACCAGAATATTTTCGTGTTGCTTATTATGGTAATGGCTTTCCCAAATTTTTACAAAATCGTGTTTTTATATATAGAGGTTCCAAATATGAACGACTTGCGGAATTTATCAACCGAATTTGTAGAGAATTTCCCAAAGCTGAAATATATCAAAAATTAACTCCACCGGATGGTTCATGTAATCCTGCATCAGGACAATTATTGCAAATAAACAAAGTCGATCCAATAGATGAAGATACAAACAGATTTAATGATCAATTAGTGTCTGAACAAATTGGAAGTTACTATAAGTGGAACAATGTTAAAAAATTTCAATTTTCTCGACGTATTATACAAAAAGATCCTTATATAGAAACACCTAATGAATTTGGCAATATGTGGTTGGAAAGGACGATATTAATAACAGAACATAGTTTTCCACATATATTATGTTGGTATCCAGTTAAATCTGAAGAAACAATTCTTCTAACACCGGTGCAAGTTGCAATTGAAACGATGGAAAATAGTAATATGGAATTAAGAAGTTATTATAAGAGATACATGGAAGATTCTAAAATTTTAGCCGCTAATGATTTGGGATTAAGACTTAAGGGTAAGATTAGAGTTGAGTTGTTTAACTAATTTAACATTGATCATCATAGGTATATTGGAGCCTTCCGTGATGGGTGGTATTACAAATTACGAACAGTATTTCTTTACACCGGAATATTTAGCGGTCCATCCTGAAGAAGCTGAGAACATTGAAAAACTTAAAGAACTCATTGCTGAACAAATCCCCCTTTTGGAATTAGGAGTTGAAATGCATAAAACTATATCCTCTGAAGCACTTTTGCCACTGCATAAACTATTGGAAGAATGCTATTCTAAACAGCGTAACGAAGTTCAAGCAAAATATGGAGTTAGGGTATTATTTGGAAATAGACTAATGTGTGCAACATTGCGATTTATTTATTATTTTAGGATTGCATACAATTCAAAACAGATGTTGAAGTGCGACTTCGTAGAGCAAATAAAAAGAATGGATTGGACCACAAAGAAACAGATTCGCCACATCATCATGTGTCGTAAGTAACGCTTTTGCATATAATTATTTGGTTTGCTATGTTTTCCAGTGATTTGCTTTCATTCATGTGATAGCTTGGGTGAAATTCGTTGCAGTTATGGCTATTCACTAACTGTAGTATTATAGTCATTTAATTTGTTATTTTATTTTTTTCATTTTGTGTTGTGTTTTGTATAGTAATGTTGGAACTAGAAGTCGCGTATCAAGTATAACACGGGCTCAGGTGCAATCATTCAAAAACTTAACGTCGTCTTTTAACTTTAGTACGTCAACAACACCACAAAATGATTTAAGCATCTTCAGGTTGGTTTAATTTACGGTTATTTTTCCTTATTTTGATACAGCGAAGTGAATATTTTACCGTTAATCATTGGTTTATTATATATTCACAACGTGATGTCAGAAAAGCATTTAATTTACGTTGATTTAATGTTGGTTTGCACGTTTTGCATATGCATAACTAATTTTAAAAATATAATTAAATAATAAACTTTTTCCAGACGAACTGCACGAAATGGGGTATCACTTACTAATAGCTAGCATTATATAGTTAAGATAATTAGTATCTAAGCGATTAACATAAGCGTATAGCACTTATTCATATTAATAATCTTGCACCTTCCTTATGGAACGTCTATGTTTAACAGGTGAATTAGTTGTGGAATTAGTAGATATAATCTTCATGTTATTTTGAACTCTTTAATTTCAGTAAAACACCTGTGACTGGTACAAAAAGCATGCTACTCTCACCCTCAAAAAGCATTACTGGAACACCGTATACCTTAAAGAAAAACAAAATTAAGGAAAAACGAAGATCAAGTAAAACAGAATCCACATTGAGCACATCTTCCATTACAACACAATGGTATACATCTGATGTTGAAAGCTCAATAATTGCTGCATCAATGCCGGGTAATGGTACACAAATCTATGAACTGCGGCAAGAGGTAAAGTTGATACAGATTCAAGTATGCATATTATCTCATAAATTTATAGCTCACGCCGAAGCGTCCTCTCAGGTCAGAAGTTGAGAAAGAAAAACGTTTAAGTAGACCTTCAAGTGGTCAATTTTCACGTCCATCCAGTTTGTCTATAAACTTACGAGCAACTTCAAGTTCAGGGACCTCAAGTAATCGAGATTCGATAGGTAAATTAGTAACTCCTAATGTCTGTTGATTCTTATTATGCTTTTCCGTGCATCAGGTACAACCGACTCTTCTGTTAGTGAGGAAGACCTTCCTCCACCCTTGCCATCAAAACTTCGTGATTCCGCAACGCAAGATGCAATCAACATACCGTTGTCTCTGAATCATCCACTTAATTACGATTTTGCGCGCCTGTTAAACGAATCGCCGGTGGGTAATTTAAATAAAGAGGCGGGTAAACCACCCACACCACCTCCAAAGCCACCAAAGAGAATGTCGCACGCATAGACTCGCATTATTCAAAGTATTTCTATCAGCATTAGCATTTCTTTATTAACCATGACAATCAAAAATTAGCAGAATTATCTAGTTACCATAAGTGCCATTAAAATATAAAATACAATTTAATACATTTAACAATTTGTAAATGTTCGTATATTACATTCATACAATTCGTGTGTAAAAAGCATTGTAACCAAAGATATTGTATTTTTATTAAAATATTATTTTAGTCAATTTGATTTAGTATTCATGAATTATTTGATGTTAGCAGCCGATATCTAGACGAAGGCAAATTTGGTAAGCAGTTTTATTATTTTCAAATTTTATCCATTGCAACTACTTATAATAAATACTAATTACGTAGTAATTTTATGGGAACAGAATTGAACACTAACAATGTAATTGAACATTAACTTATGCAGAATGCGGTGGATCATCACTTCTGAGAACAAAAGATAAGTGTCAGTTACAAGAGCATATGCACTTGCTTTTGTTTTTGTATTACTTATTTTTGGGTTCCTTTTCCGGCTTGTTTAAATCATTTAGAGGAAGCGGTTTAAACAAAACCCTATTTGAATTGCGTTGTGATTGTTGATTTGATGCAAATGGTGGGGTCCAACTAAATGCGGATGAAGTAGACGGTACGGGACAATCTGCAAACAGTGGCACTAGGATATTGGTACTGTTTTTACTCATCTATCATGTACCTTGTGCTTGTCCCAAATTATTTCTAAATGCAGCGCGTTCAACATCCCATTCTTCACTTTCTTGTGGGGTCAATACAGGCAATTGGGGATGATTCAAGTTATTCATACCATTAACATTGCTCTGTTGAGTTTGCTTATTGCGCGATGTCTTTGTAGATTTTTTGCTCGCTTGATCGTGTTCAGGATAACAGTTAATTGAGCGCAAAAAAGATTCAAGGGGACCCATGACTGACTCCTGCGAAAATTAATAGCATTTTAAACTAAAGACATCAAATAAATGACTTATTCCACCTTTGTTACTTGATTGAGGGGTAGTGTTTCAGTCCATGAAAGGCAGTTAGCAGGAGTTGGAGGGTTGATTACTTGCTGTTTTTTCGGACGCTGTGTAAGCCGAACGACAGACACATTACCATTGCTATTGCCATTAGTGCGTTCATTATTATTACTTTCAGTTGTCGATCTCATGTTCATTGGCATATCGAACCGACTGAGATCAATTAGCGGCCGGTGAATTTCTTGACTGTCTATAAGCGCATTATTAAATTAGTTGACAAATAGTTAATAATTGTTATTTACCCTGCGTGTCTGGCGTTGATGGTGCCACGTTATGAAAGAAATAATTTCTCATGCGAGCATCTTGCTTCATCTTCTGATACGAAGAAGTACTAATCTCTTGGTAAATGTTACTAAAATTGAGCGGCCGTGGTTTTATAATGTTACGCCGGTTACCAGTGTCAGTTCTAAACATTACACCCTGTGCCATAGATAATTCCATATACTCCACATCGTTTTCACCTGTGTCAATGTAAAATCTTGTTTTATAAACTCACTTAACTATACAAAAATAAATTGCATGCAGTTTTCATATTCTAGCCATCGAGAATGTTGCATCCTCTATTTATTTTCAAATAGTAGTCGGGCAATATATTAAGTCTAGGATCGTGAAATGTCCGGTCTTTTAATATATCGAACATTTTCAATAGGTTTAAGTCAAAAATTGCATAGCTTGTATAGTACGTGTAGAAAAAAGAAAAATCATATAACAACATATCCAATGATTGTATAATACAATTTGGTTCATTACTGAGCAGGTGGATTCTTAACGTCTGGATTATTGGGATCGCCACAATCATAACTTAAGTGCCGAAACTCTTTACTACCAGAAACTATAATCGCGTTAATGACTAGGTGCGGTTCATAGGAGAGAATACTTGCGCGACCATTACCTTAAATTAATTCGGCATTCAATTATTTACCATGCAAATTACAAGCAATAAAAAGCGTTGATATAAGATAAACGATATCGTAGAAATTTAATTAAACTTACCAGACATTGTCTCGTCGTCAACATCATTTTCATCGTTGGCACTATCATCAATATTAATTAAATTCGCATCACACTGATCGTTGTCTTCCAATTCAGTTTCGCTGAGATCATCCTATAAACAATTCATTAGACAATTCCAGCCAATCAATGAATTTGGTATATGCTTACAGAATCACTTGCATTTGAGCATAGCGTATAATTTTCATTGGCAGCATTGAACAAATTTGGTGAACTCAATGAAACATTAAGTGTCAATAATTGCCGTGGAGTTACCAATCCGTCATTGATATTTTGATTTTCTGTTGTGGGCAAGGTGTTGCTACTGGTAGCTACATGAACTTGTGTTCGCGCAGACGGATCAGAAGTCAGGCTAGTTGTACTATCATCTCCAGGTAATGTATTAGTTTGAGCATCATCAGTCCCCACACGATTGGCATTCGCTGGCAGTACGTGAGAAATCATTGGCGAACTTACAGTTTGACTAATATTATTTAAGTTTTGATGAGAACCGGATGGCAAACATAGTTCTAAGCTGGACATTGAAAACGCATTTTGAACAGACGTGGGAATAGTTGCTTCCAGCATATTGTCTTGGCTGGTTACATTGGCTAATGTAGCTGCAACTGCATTGCGTGAAATTTCAGCAGCCAAGCGCTAGAAGACGCAAGTATAGAGTTATCATCAATTATACAAACGTAAGATTTGAAAGCTTACTTCTTTTGACTCATTTATCTGAGATATGTATTGATTTTGAACAGTTTGCAGTTGATTTATATACCATTGCTGATCACGACATCTTTGATAGAACGTTGGCGCGCGTACTTGAAAACGAAGTACAAGTGTGTCTAGTGGTGTATTCAGATATCCCTCTGAAGCTAACAAGTCCAAACGGAAGAAACGATTATAGCCCCAACATTCACCAACTTCAAAATCAGATGCGAATTCCCGTACGATATTCTTCGATGAATCGCGACTTGCCTGGTGAACCATCTCTACGCGATATTCATACCTGCAAGTACACAATTGTAATTCATGATTCAAACAACTACAAGTTAAATTGGATACTTGGATGTTTCAGGATATCCAGCACTTAATTCCAAAAATACAGACAAATAATTTCCGCGAACAACACCATTGCCATCAGGATACACCTTCAACCGCCAACACAAACCATTGCAATGCAACGGTGTTGAGTAAACAGGATCAGCTTTGCGCTGCAATTGGGAGAATCCATGCATCACAAAAGTACTATTGTCGTAACTTGGAACTATTTCACTGAAAAATAAATCAACATCTAAATAACGAAGAAATTTAAGAATATAGTTTATTATTTACCTGTGGAAATCAGCTGGAACTGGGGCAGTAACAAAGCTGGTCATTGGCTTTTTGCGTATTGCATGTATCATTCTGCTCAAATCATTGCTTTTTGAAATCAATTCAGAACGCGTGCATGTATGCAATTGATGTTCGATCTCATGGAGCATTTGCTCGAGCTGTTCAGTCTCTTGAGTGAGCGAATCCTTTTGACCCATTAGCGTCAAAAGCTTCGTCTTCAATTGCGAATCAAGACGTGCAATCATCAGTTCAACAGCGTTGCGTATCTCCCGGACTCGTTCATCTTTGGCAGAACGTACAGACTCAACATTCCTTTCAACTTCTTGTACTATACTAATAAGTTCCATAAGACGACGGCGTAATTGGGCAACTTCGTCTTTAATTTGTGTGATGTGCTGCTCGTAAACTTCCTCAAGTGGCTTAAAAGTATGACCGGAGTGTGTACCACCCCAGAGAGCGCATTGATGGCAAATGCAACAGCGGCAAGTCCAGCAATATACCGAGAGCTTCTCAAAGTGAGTCGTACATCTGTATCAAAGGCATTTCATTAATTGTTAGTAATTAGGTGATTGCTATTCCATATCATATTACTTGTCCCTATCACCATCATCGTTTCTGGCAGATGTTAGAGAAACGGCCTGCAAAGAATCCAGCTGCTGAGTAACTTCCTCAACCCATCTACAATTGACCAACTCATGAAGATGCAGTGACGCTCGACAATGTGGGCATTGAGAACGCTGCTCAGTTAACCAACGGCGAATGCAAATATAGCAACATAGTTTAGAGCAATGCGGACAGAGATGAGCATCGCGAAGTTTTTCCATGCAGATAAAGCATCGGAATACTTCCGCCAACGTCTGAAACGAAATATGTGTTACACATACATGTTTATTTTGTTGAACTTGAACAATTACTGAGTCGGAATAGTTAGACCAACATTGCACATTCATATTTACAGATAAATCATACTCCAAAACCAATTTTGATATCGCAAGAAATTATTAATTGTATTAACTTTAAATTTTGACATTGGTCTGGGGAAACAATTTGTTTCACCTGATAAACAATCAGTTGACGGGATATTACATAAACTACTAGATAAATCTATGTTCTTTTTGAAATAGTATTCTATGAAATTGATTACCTCCACTGAATGGTCTTCATTCTTATTGCTGTTTGCAGATTTGCTTCTGGAAGTCATGTTGTTGCCTCAACAGTCAAACACAAACTGCTCTCGCCACTTCTAGCAAAACACAAAGGAATTACAAAATGCTCATGGCTATAGTGACTCCTTTTTGGATCCTTCAGTTCATCAATTTTTTATTTGTAATAACAAACGATGAGATGGAAAATACAAGAAGTCTTACTTATTGTAGTCAGTGAGTCACCGAAAGAAAAGAATCGACAAACTGCAAACAAATTGTCGCCCACTTGGTTTGTCTTAAACCGTTCCTCTTCTTATGTCTGTGCTTCCTCTTAATTGTCTTCAACCAAGACCCTTGTCCGCTGTAAACCCGTTAATTAATCTTCGCTCTTGTTTCTTCGAAAACGCCCACATTCACAACACTTTTTGCTAATGAATACAATTGATTCACTGAATAAGAATGCTCCACTAGAAGTGGAGGAACGCAGAAATCAACACACCTGCCCCGTAGTCACTACTGCTGCTGCTCACTGATGTTAATAGGAAACAAATTATTGAAGAACTGACGCGAAACTAAAAGCAGAACACACACACATTGTCTCTGACATTTATTGCTAACAGACTGCAACCAGAGAAACAGCTGATCTTCGTTACTGAATCTATGCTATTAGGACATACTGAACATACATAATGGAAACGCATTCGATGATATTAAATATGTATTGATTTTATTTGGTCATCAATAGCATATCATTTTAAACGAAGATAGAGAATTTACATTACTATTATCGAGATACATTTATTCCTATCTTTTATTGTGTACCGTTTATCTGATAATGCTATTACACTGCATTGTATAAGCATAAAGGCTTACATATAAACTTGTATCTACAATATTAATAGCGATAATTCATAGAGGATATGTATAAAGGAATAAATTATCACAAAATCGAATTTCAAAAGTAGACAAAACTTAATGTGAATATAGGCAACACTCAAAGTGTATCTGCATTGCATTGCCATAGAGCATTGCACTGTATACTGCACAATGTACACTATAGGCAGCACATTATGATCATAACAATAATTTCCGTAGATATACGTTTCACATTAGCCGTTTAACCAGTCATTACTTTACCGAAGTCAATGGAATTATAACAAATATTTTATAATTTCCATTCGTAAAGATAAATCTAATTGCTACAGGACAAGCATGAAAACACAACTTTCAACTGTATTCTAGTGAGGGAATGTTATCCCTTCAATCTCAATTCATAAATTAATTTATATTTTATTATATTGTTAAAACTACTTGCTTTGGAATTGAAATTCAAATAGATTACAATCCTGAAAGAAAATTCACAAAAGAGATGACTATTGTGTCAAAACATCCCCTTTTAAATGACGGATATATAATTTTTAGGATTGGAAAAACAAACGTTGTAGCAACAATCATCCCTAATTTTGACACTAATCAACTCAGCCAATTCTTATATAACATTAATAATCTTGTACAAAATTCTTGAACATGCTTACGACCACATTCTACAAGCCACAATACAATAGTCAACACAACGCAGTTATATTCGTTATATTGAGCAATATCTAATTAAACGTAAACAATATCAGCTGAGTGTCCTCACTAGCGCTCTTACGCCTCATGACATTTAGTTGCATTACGTTATACACGATGATGACCGAACGCGTAAACGCACGCTGAACGAACACTTATATCTGTTCTCTCTCTATCGCATTGGCTGTTATGCCAAATCATTCGCAACTAGCCCATGTTTATGAAGCGCAAGTGATCTTAACCTCTAAGTTTCGCGTTTAGCATTACGCCTTGGTTCAGTTAGTTCATTTAAAATAAAAAGTTAAACATGTCGAAAGCTCACCCTCCAGAATTGAAGAAGTAAGTATATTACGCAACCAGTACCTTGTAATAATTATTGTTCTATGCAACAGATTCATGGACAAAAAACTCAGCTTAAAGCTAAATGGCGGTAGGCAAGTTGCTGGAATTTTAAGAGGATTTGATCCGTTCATGAACCTTGTAGTTGATGAAAGCATTGAAGAATGTAAAGATGGATCCAAAAATAATATAGGAATGGTGGTACGTATACAAAAATAAAGAAATTTAGTATGATAACAACCCTGAAATGCTTATGTGTGTTATAGGTTATACGAGGAAACAGCATTGTAATGTTAGAAGCTCTGGATAGAGTGTAACAAACTCTGAATAATTATCATATAATTTTTATAAATAGGAAAGTTAAGTTAAGGTCAATAATGGTTTTTCTATATAACATGAAAAAGCCATGTTGAATTTAGTTTATTTTGAACATCATCATCATAATCATTAAATGGAGTTTGAAAATCATCACTCATTTTTCATTAATAAAAGAAGTAAACATGATATATCTTCTGTGTATTGCCTCATGCACACATAGACTATATAGGTCTATAGAGAACAGCGCACGTTCAATGAATGATCCTTCAAGGAGCAACTGTGTGTTCCTTGTCTGTTCCGTTCATCCTGTTTTTCCGAATGAACCGCGACGCTCCCGAACGGAGCAGGGAAAGCGGTGCTAACGTGGGCCGGCGACACGCTTGCGCTTTCCACTTGCTCAGTGCGGGCGCGCGCGTTTTCTTCACACAAAATTAACCGCCTCCGCGTTGCCCCATACGCCGGGGACATTTACGAGTGTATCTCAATCAGCAGCGCTCGCGACGAGCCAGCGAAATCGCGAACGAAAATCGTTGTTGCCAATTTTTACTAGAGTGAAATCGTGAACGCCGTTCAAGTAATCAATTGACGTGGTCACGTCGCGACCAAGCAGCCGCTTCCAATGCGAAGAGTCGCGCGTATCCGGATGTAGAATACGGTTTGCATCCTAACGCAATGTGTTTTTAAAAATCGTGTAATTCGAACGTTTAGTAACATTAGCGAGATTTCGTTTCGTTTCACAGCATTCACGCGAAGACTACGCACGAGTGTTTATTAACAAGAATCACTGTTACCAAACGAGCAGGACTGCTGCAAGGCCAAAGGATCAAATGTAATTCCTTATACTATTTAATACTTGATGTTGCACACGTATATTTTTGCACTGCTTGTTGTGATTTGACATATGATGACGCAAAAACAATCGTTAATTAATTTCGTTATCGCGTTCATTTAAAACGGAACGAATTACTCCATCAAAATGAATGCATTACAATTGTATTCGCAATCGGAGGACGACGCAAAAGGGGTGCGAAATAGCATAGAGAAACACCGAACGGAAAACAGGGCGCCAGTCTGCCAGTTAATACACTTCTCTCAGTTGATTGTATCGATCCTGAAGCGAAAAGGATACATTCGGATGTATGACTGTGGAAAAATGCGTTTACATTTTGATCAAAAAGGACTGCTTAAAATGCCTACTCATGTAATTGCATGCTTATTGAAACAATACAACCAATAATCAGCCATAATTATTGCTTCGGTTGCATATTCATGGAAAACATATGGAATTAGTAGGTAGAGCAAATGTTTTGACACTCTTAACCCCGTACTTTAAAAATTTGTGAGATAATAAGGGGAAGCGAGCTAACAATCAGCAAACATTTATCCTAGATTGCACAATTATGTTTTAATTAAATATAATCTATGTGTGTAGACAACCATGAAGCGCTTGATGAAACATGCAATGGTTCTGTTTGCATTTACGATCGTTACGTGCGGAATCAGGTTTCATTATCACCTGCAATGACAATATTTTCCTCGGGTTCCATGCTCCATTATAAGTCGTGTCTAATCGCGTGGCGCTTCGCGTGTATACAGAGCCAATGTTTATTTAATTGTCTCATTTAGCGTGGAATAATTAAAGTGAAGCGTACGTGGCAATTGGTGCAAATTGCGAAAAAGTTTCTATTTACACAATGGTGATATAACCAATAAAAAAGTTAAATTCTTAAATGCGACACGCAGTCATCACATCACATTCTCATATATGTTTTTCCCTGACTGCTAATGCATTATTTACGAGCCAATAACGATTAGATTTTTATATTGTCCATTACGTATTGTTTTGTAAAACAAGTAGTAATAATAGTTGGTCGTCCAATCGATAACTCGAACGCTTACAACGTGTATTCTTGGGTTCTAATTTAATACGAGCGTCGGTTGGTCCTCACGAAAGCGGAGTTCTAGTTACGTTTAATTTAATTTAAGCAGTGGTGCAATAATCCCCATGAACATGCCGTATGCCCATTAAAGTGAAAGATAAAATTGAATTAGTTTCATTCCGACCACTTTGTACGTACACACAAAATAATTACATTTGTACAAACAGTAATTTCATAAGAACTTGTCGTGCGTTAATAATTCCAAGTGGAGTTTGATTTGGTAAAAGGGTTGACGGTTAGTGCGGAGGTATTAATTATCCTGGTATTAAACAGCGATTTCAACGTTATTAGTGGACCCAAAGGACATAACGCATGCCGTTAATCAATCTCTATCAATCAGTCAGTATTGGAATGATCCTTTCATGCCTTGCATGTTAATTTTCCCATGTGCTTGTTTGCAGCTTGCATGCAACTGTATCCTGAATATTTCAGGATAACTAAATTCCACATGTAATCAATACGCTGTTCAGTCATAACCTTTGAAGAAATTAGCGATTTTACGATGTCAATTAATTAATTTTCGCGGCCGATTTGTAGGTTATTTTTCTTTCGTTTTTTTCTATTGTGAAACCACTGGTGAAATGAGGTATTTGATAGGCTCGCATAATATGCACTTGGAGTGCAAATCCATTTAGTTCCATTCATTTCTTCGAACAATCCATCTGAGTGCTTTTGTCTTCGTTAATAGCCTTATATTAAAATGGAATTGCGAATGCAATGATCAAAACTTCAACGATCCATTGTGTTAAGCGTTTCCAAGATATAAAATACGCATATAAATTGGCGATTGCGGAAATAAACATGTAAGATTAAACCAACGTAATGATACAAAACATTTTTTTGAAGTTGTTTATCAACAAGAAACTCTTTTATGTTATGAGACGATTTGATATCTCAAAGTAATAATATTTGATTTTTCCTGCAATGTGAAGGATTTTGTTGTTGTTGCTGCCTCATTCACGCTCTTTCACATCTCGATTGCACTCGACGCCTCTTCATATCAATAATGCGAATGCCTCTGACGTCTCGCCATTGAGGAATTGACAACTTAAAGCAGGCATTATTCTTGAACCGCGCACTTCTTGACGTAAATTTCAATGCTTCTTCATTATTTCATAATTTTGCTGTCTCTTATCTGTGCTGCTGTTGTTGTTTGTGTACGTTTTATTCGCGTGGGGCGAAATAATGTTTTCTCGTTTATTTTATTTCAATCCTGGTAGGATGAAAACGTAGTTGGATATAAATATTTTGCTCTCTGACTCGGCGAACGTAAATTAAACATTTACGGTAAAGTGCGTTAGAACATCAATTCGCGTCGAAGAGAGCGTAATAAAAAGTATATTGTGAACAGCATTTCATTGCGAAAGATGAGGATCAAATGTGAGCAAGGTATCAACTTGCAAGGTTGACTTTGGCGCGACTTGCGAGTGTAATTCCACTAAGGCGGAATCACAAATAGAAAAATGTCGAAGCGAACACGTAGCGGGAAAGATTGCAAAGGACGCGAGTCAATCCGTTATTAAATCATGGAATCGCAATTTAATTGCAACTCTGAATGCAAGCGCAACGAACGCATGAATTCGTATTGCGCGCCTATCTGGGTCACTCATGTTACTGTTATTATTGAATTTGCTATTCTATCAACAATAGTGATGGAGTTTGATAGCTCACATTGTTATTATTAGTCCATGATTAATTTCTGGTAAATTGACGTCGTGGTTTAAGCACTAATTATGAGGATTATAAACTGATATTGCCTGTTGTTTATTCAATTATTGCATAGTTATTAGGAAATCGGGGGTGTTTTAATTAGTTTTTTGAAATTCTTACCCTTTAACTCTTTTTTAGGTTAAGTTTGAAAAAGTAGATTAATGAAAACACAAAATTATTACCTATATAGTAGATGCAAGCGTCATCTTTAAGTGGAAGGGGGTTACCCTTTCCAGCTTTGAGACCCTAAAAAATTGTAGTGGTAAATCCAATTTTAATAGTGTTCTCGTGAACCTTCTTTTTTCTTCCGATTTTCAAAGAAGCCTATAAGGACCAATCGGGGTTTTAATTATTTCATAAGTATACTGTGGGCGCTTGTGTGGTTAGGATCAAAATATCGTGCTTTTCTCTATAACCTAAAAGCTGATGTAATCATGTTAGATGCAAATATTTGTTCCCTTTTACATTCATGTAAGCTTATCAGTTGATTATTTTAGAAAATTTAGTCATTTAGAAAACGTGCAAACGCAAAGAGTAATAAGAGGAGTCTCCTGATAAGTCCTTCTTTTACTTTTAATACAATAAAAAGCCTCGGGTTTGTTGGCAGGATGCCATATGTGTCATCGTAAGAGATAATAAAGGGTGACAACCTTGCGAATGAGCAAGTGGGATGCCTCATAGGGAGTGCGTGCACGTTTTGCGATGCATTAAGTTATAACAAACGATGTTTAAACAAGCACGGCGTGGAAAAGAGGCTATATGTTTAAATTGTCTTCGTGCTCGTCTTTCGCGGCTTATGTACGTCTTTCGTCCTGCTTGAGGCGTCACCGTCGCCGGTCGGGCACGTTTGCTTTTTGTCTCTCGCATTGCCGTCGCGTTTATCGTTGAGCTGGAGGCAATGCCTAAAGGGGGACTGCCACCCCCCTGCCACCGCTTTTTGTATTCGGAAGATCAATACGTTTTCCTTTAGCATATCATCATATTATATAATAATAACTGAATGGCGGGTTATGGCATATTATGTGTGTACATCTTTATGGTATTCATTAACTTAATCGATCTCGTTACGTTAAAGAAACTGTTTGGAAACGATAAGCGACCAAACTTTCTATGTTGTCTTGATGTTGGCGGCAAGGTCTATTCATTGCTATTTTACTACCTCTTGCATCATTAATTGTATTACGCTTGCAATTTTAGGGTTATGAATTATTAGGTAATATTTTGTTCTTACTTCCGGCTAGAATCTAGATTAAAACTTGCTTTTCACGTAGGAATAATAGCTGGGGCGAAGAAAGCTTTTGTTCACGTACAGCAAAACCGTGTTGATTGCAAATTTAATTGGGGCCACGTAATATAAGCTGTGGAGGAAATTTAATACATGCACTTTTTCAGAATGAGACGCACAAGGCGCCACAAGTTCCTCCAGATATCCGTGTTCTTTCTCATCTACTCGATTATCTATGTGGTGTCGGAAGGCTCCGGTAGCAAACAGGAAGTCGTGATCGATGAAGATGAGCCCGTTGAGATCACGGAGCCGCCGTCGGACGCACCGTCGACGGTAAAACCTCACGAAGAGAACCAAACGCTACGACCACCGAGGTCAACGAATGTGTCACCAAAGAGTCACCCAACATGGCGGCCGAGACGTACAAATTGCACCCCACCCGCCATCGAACAGGTAAGTGCACTCCTTAACCGGAGATTTTCCATCTTTCATGTTTGCACTTTATTTGCTCTCTGTTCGCCGACAGAGCGAATGTAAATACCGCGCTCTAATTATGCGTTGGCGCTAATTGCGTTTGGCGGCCTCTTTCTGTTCGCCAGTTTCCCAAGCCGCTAATGGGTCCGTGGGGTCGACAACATGGCGGCATCCTGCTACACGTGCTGGTAGCTGTTTACACATTTCTAGGATTAGCAATTGTCTGTGATGAATATTTTGTAGCATCCCTTGATCGCATATGCGAAGGTAATTGAATTGTGTTGCTCGTAGCGAAATGAGCGAGAAAGCTAATCGAATTATTGCAGAATTAAAATTATCGCCGGATGTCGCTGGAGCCACGTTTATGGCGGCCGGAAGCTCAGCGCCAGAATTAGCTACCGTCATCATTGGTGTATTCTTCGCAAAGGACGACATCGGTAAGAAATTTGTCACATATGAGCACCGCATAACAATGCCGGCGCAAATTGCGTTACATCACGGCTGGCACGTGTGCTTCTGCAACGATGAATAATTCATATTTGCTTGCATGTACACCTCTCACAGGCGTTTCCGGCGTGATAGGATCTGCCGTATTCAATATAATGTTCGTAATTTCCGTGTGCGCGTTGTGCACCAGCACTGTGAGCTACTTGAATTGGTGGCCGCTGGTGCGTGATTGCTTCTTCTATGCGCTCTCGATTCTCGTGATGCTCTTCACCATCTACAACGATACGATCACTTGGTAAGCGCATTTTCTTGTCATTTGCACGGAACGAACAGTGAAAAAAATGCTTGGAATTCTTATTAGGGGCGAGTCGCTCTTCATGCTCATAATGTACGTCGTTTATTGCATCGCCCTGCACTTCAACCCTTTGCTGGAAGCGTGGGCGCACACTTTACCGGTGCCATTCAAGCTGCCCACGCCGGAAGAAAACGCTGGGATTGTTAATTACAAGACGCTCGAGGAGGAGAGAAACAAACGCGCCAGCTACGGAAGTCCCGATAAGAATTTAGAGAATGCCGAGCAAGGTTTGTGCTTATTAGCTTTTTCCCAATTCGCTTTGTTTGCCCTTTCTAAACAACCAAGGAACACACAGTAAATGCTAGTGCAATATTGTTACGCTAGGTTACGATGAAACCCTGAGTGGTGCTAGCTTAAATCAAGTGCAAACTGATCCCGTATCGTCACAACCGCCACCGCAGCAGCCGCCTGCACCTGTTGTCGCGCCCAGCTATTACCGGCCTAAAGAAAATAATCCAAATCAGCCGGCTGTAGATCCGCTCGTTAAGCCAGAAGGTAATATAAAGATTAACGCAATCTCATCGTACATTGTACGACAATATCCGCAACATTATATCCTCTATTGTTTTGGTCTTTAGGAGCGACGATTCCAGAAATAATTATCTGGTACACGGTTTTCCCCATACACTACATGTGCCGGAAGACGATGCCCGATTGCAAATCCGAACAGTACAAAAATTGGTATCCGTTCACATTTTGCGTTTCAATGATTTGGATATCGTTCTACTCGTATTTCATGGTTTGGATGATTACAATAATAGGTAAAGTTTACAGCTAGCCAATTCAAATCGCATGAGCATTATATGCACGCGCTGGCGTTGGGAATTTTGCAGGAAGTACGCTCGGCGTCCCGGATACAGTCATGGGCTTGACGTTTGTGGCCGCCGGCGTTTCAGTGCCCGACGCATTATCCAGCATCGCAGTTATAAAAGAGGGGTAATTCTAATTAATCACCCGTCAACTTATTTTACAGTCTCCGCCTTTGTTCTAATTTTAAAACGTACCGTAAAATTGCAATAAAATCTGGATGATTTATTTTTAGTTATGGCGATATGGCCGTCTCGAATGCGGTGGGTTCGAATGTTTTCGATATTCTAATTTGCTTGGGTCTCCCGTGGTTTATCCAGACAGCAATCATCAAGCCCGGATCGCACGTTAACGTGATCAGTAAAGGTATTTGCAATTCGTATTAATGCGCATCCCGTTGGCTATGTCAATGTGTACACTAACAAATGGATGAATGATTATGAAATTTGTTTGCAAGGTTTAACGTATTCCACCCTGTCGCTGTTATCGACCGTTGTGTTCCTCGTCGTCGCGACGCATATGAACGGCTGGAAATTGGACCGCAAGCTGGGCGTCGTTCTAATGATTTGGTATTTGATATTCATTGTGTTTGCAAGTATGTATGAACTGAATGTGTTTGGTCCTCTAAATCCCCCCGAATGTCCAAGCACTTATTAAACGCGTTGCCAAGTGTATGCGACAACTTAAAAACGAGACATTCGAGAAGAAAAAAGCGTTTCCTACGTTTGTATAAACCAAAGCTACTGTGTTAAATGTTAATTCATTCATTCGTCACCAATTAGGTCATAGTTGGTAGATTCATAAGGGTATTTAGGGTAGTTAGTGTATCATAAACAAAGGAAAAAACAGAACATGGATTAGATTTTAATAGAATTTCGGATAAATACATTATGTACTAACCAAACCAATCTAGATTAATACATAATGTAGGCTTGAAGATTATTAGCCGTCCCATAATTATATTATGCAAGTGTAACTGTATCATTCAATTGGGCATCTAGAAAATCGAAGGGGTAGGTAGTAAACGAATAGAAACGAAAGTATTATTCAAGCATATTGGCTTCCACGTTTATTTCTTAAACTTTTACTCTATTAATGTTACAACTCTAAGTAATAAGTTGGAATGGAACATGCTATTTTGAGAAGTCAACCTTAAGTCATCGTAACTTGAAGAAAAACACCATTCTTGCGAAGATAATAAAAGTGAAAATACATGGTGCCAATTCTATATATTTTATTAATTTTGTTTAAGTTTTAATGATCTCTAATACTTATTTTTATACATCTATATTACGAATATATTCTTTCTACTTCCTAAATATTTAATTTCATTATTGACAACTACATTGGTAGATTGTTTATAAATAAGTTATCGAAATTAGAGAAACGTAAGACAATAATCACACAGCCTTATAAAAAGTATAACTATAGTATTAAATAATAATAGGCAAAAAAGTAATTAATCTAAGGTATTGAAATTGTTTATTCATTTTTATATGTTTATAACTTGGTTTTATAGGGCACTATTTTCTAATATTACAACTCAATTGTTTAAAACCATTTTTAAATAATTACAACAATATATTCTATTATTTATTAAGTACATAATTTTGAATTGCACATGAACAATAATCATATAGGTACTTTGAGTTTGATTTATCGAATCACTCACAATGGTTGATTAACTATAAAATATAACGATAAAAGTTTAAAGAATTAAATTGCTAATATAAAACTTAATCGTAATGATTGATCATCAGTATGCAACGTATTATCCATAAATGACTTTAGGAGTAAGTACAATTAAGTACAATTAGGTTTCTTCCAAAGACTGTTTCCGAATGAAACAACGTGTATTTCTAAGAAACCTGACAACGAAAAATCGCTGAATGCTTAAGCTAAGACATAAAAAATGAACATTAATCTCATGTAGTTGAATGAAACTACTTAGTTATTCCAATTGAAAATTTTGAATGTATATTTCCATTGAATAATTCATTCAAGACAAAGATTGTCACTCAATTTCAAGTCGTAATACTAAGTGACAAATTGATTCTATTCAAATTCATAATATTTACTCAATTCTATTGCTGAAACGTACGTGTTTACATGTTTATCTGGTATCTAATCTGATCTCTATAACGTAAATGTAAATTGTCTATGAATTACGCGTATTTATTGGAAATGTATTTAAAATAGCTTGACTTATGATAACCAAAACCTAGTCGTATAGATGTGATGCACTTTTGTGTTGCTAGTGGCAGTTTGTTCACACTTCTTCCTACTAATTCCAAAAAATGTAAAATGTACAAATAAGGACTTAAATTTAGATTTGATATAGCTATGATTACGTATTATTCAATATTTACATATTTATTACGTTTGAGCTCCCTATTAAAGTTTACCAATGGTTCAATTATCAAATTTGATACAAATCATCTTGTATCTCGTAGCTGAGTTGTAATCGATTAGGTTAGCGTATTATCTAATTTAAATAATTCTAGAAAGAAACGGGCGTTAATTATTTCCAATTAGATGCAATTGATAGTCAATAAATGTTCAATTTGACATAATTTAATGAAATAATTTAAGACTAAAGAGAATCGTTTAAAAATAGAATAGCATATTATATTTTTGATGCGTATCCTAAATGTGCGTTGTTTAATCGTTGAGATGTTAAGCAAATATTTATAATGAATATCATTCAATCGCATGGTGACTATTTTACGTAAATCGTAATTTCATCACAAAAAGAAAACCCAGCACATATTCTAGAGTTATACAAATATACATACAAATACACTATATATTTACCAATGATAATTAATCGCAATTTAAATAACGTAAACTCGTATATAAACTAATTACAACAATGTTAAATGTAGATTTTAATATATCTAGAGCTTCACTATTGTGCGATTCTTAATCATTTCTTTCTTTTTCGTTCCATTTAAATCACATTGCAACAATTATATTTATAATATCATTACACTGTAACATATCTGTTTACTAACAATTTATTCATTAACAACAGAAATTATAAGTGCATTTCAGCATAATTGTTTAACAAAATTGTTATTCTATGTACCACTGCACAATATAAATAATAATAATAAGTGTTAAATACTGTTTAAAATAACAATTCAATAAATTTAAATTGAATTGATTGAGCACACGAACACAAAAGGTTTTCACATTGGCGCGAATTTATTATCATAGTGCAGCAATCAACAAATTCAATATGTAAGTTAAAAATGGAACGTCGCCTAGGCAACATATACATAACAATTGGGATCCTCCTGGTTTCGTGCCATGAAATCTCGTTCGATAAGAATCTCAATCCGGTGCTTGATGTCGTTGGGATTTACGGGGAATTTCACTACCGTATAAATCATTGTTATCAGATCGGCGTGTTTCATGGTTTGATTCTGCTTCATGATTCTGACAATGGCTGCATCGATCTGCAACTGGCGGTCCTGAAGGACCTGATTCTCGGTGATCAATTGCTCCTCCTCGGTTTCTTTGTACTGCAACTGATTGATCCTGATGCGGAATAGTTTATGCGTAAAATTGGGTTGAACTGTGAATTCATCATCTTCCAGGATTTTAAAGTTAGTTTTATGATCTGGTTCCTCGGTGAGTTTCTTCCGATTCATAAACATTAGTATCTGCGTCTTGCCGTAGACAAAAGATGCTAATGTTCGGCATAATTCGACATCGTTCATGTTGAGTTGCTCACGCATTGAGCGGAAGGAAACTATCTCGGCATCGTTGAATAAAAGCAATACAAGCGCCTGAAAGAAGGAGACCTGCAATTCTTTTTGGCCTTTCTCGAAAGTGGCTTTGACCAAGCAGGAATCGAGTGAAGAAACCCATTCCAGACTTCGACCAGAGTAATTCTCCTTGTAAAAGTTCTGATACATATCCTGATAGTGGATCAGGCTTTCGGGAAGGTTGATTTTGAATTTCGTAAATGTCGGCCAGAAACTGTTTGTGAGTACAAACACCGAGAAATCAATTTGATCATTAGCGTTGCGCAGTTTGAAAGTTTGGGTCAGCCCATCGCTCAAATCAATGTCTTTAAACATACCCTCCAATTTGGTTGTGAACCCTTCACCACACTCCAACTTTAGTTTACTGATCATGTACTTTTCAGCATCTTGAGAAGAGGATTTGCCCAGCAGTAAGCGTTTAGCTAGGTATCGTTTGTAATACGCTTCGAAAATATCCTTGCCATGGATGTATCGAAATAGAACCATTACCCTGTCCAACAACTCTTCGGATATTTGCTTCTCTCGCATTTTAACATCAATGAACTTGGCTAAGAATTGCGCTGGTTTGTACTTTCGTAAGTTAATAAAGTTTTTGAACGCCACTCGCACAGCTTCCATATAAGCCGGAGATTTATCAAAACCTTTGTCAACAATGTTGTCAATCCGGTCTTTAAAATTGAGAAGATTGTGCACCAGCTGAAAATCATTCTTTGTGTCAAAGATAATTTCTCGTCCTTTGTTATTCATATAATCGCTGAATATTTTACGCAGGCCTTGGTTTCCTTCATCTAGACGAGATAACTGGCTGTTCACTGTTATAATATCCATGATATCATTAGTGGCAAATACATTAACGGCTGATAATTTGGTTATGACCTCTTGAAGTACATCTTCAATTAACAACTTGAACAAAGCAGCTTGGATTTTTGGCTGTGTTTGTACTTTGAAGTATTGAAAGATTCGATATTTTTCGTCCAAGAGATGAACTTCAACATAATAGAAATATTCAACTATATCCTGTTGAATTACGCAGTTGCGATTGATTCTGTAATATTCTTGGGTGGTTTCAATGAAGTCAGCTTCAAAATAACTTTCGTACAATTCTAAACTGATGTACATTTGGACAATTGTCTTAACCAGGCCCATATCAGTCGGATCACGTTTTCTATCCAGTTCAATTAATTTGAATATATGTTTGAGTTTCTCCCTGACTCTCGAATCGTGTAGCAATATACTACGAAATAATTGGCAACATAATTGCCAAATTGAAAACTTTCTGGTTATTCGAATATCAGGATTTATTTCCAAATGCTTGTATATATTGCGCAATAATTTGGATTTACCACAAAACTGCAGCCAAAAGTCTTTCAATTGTGTAAGAAATTCAACCTCTTGAAAATATATAATTTCCGATAATTGAAACTTCAAATACGCCGATATCAATATACTTAAATTCTCCTGAAGATTGGCTGATTGGTCCAAGACGCACAGACTTTCGACCATTTGAAACAGTTCCTCGTACGCTGTATCAATAGATTTGTCGTGAAGAATGTCATTGGTATTAAACTTTAAAATATCAATTAAATGTTCGATGTAATCATCACTGTAATTTTTTGTCGAAATTGTATGTTTGGGTATAGAAATTACTGTGCAAGACATTGTTTATTAGTACTTACAAAAACTTGAACTTAACAAATTAAAGAGGATTAACAAAAATAACTTGTAATGAATTGTTAATTGTCACATTGACATTTCATTGAAAGTTAATAAAGACACAACATTTCAATTGTTATTATAACAAATTGAAATTACATAATACATAATTTGCAAATTACATAATATTTAGAGAATTACCTTAATGCTACTTAATTTAATTAGCTGATTATAATTAAAACTAAGAATGCATTGTTTTTAAATTTAAACCTAATTTCTGTTGAATTAAATTATATTTCAGCGCCCCCATTGTGTAATTATGTAACTAGAGACGCTTGATTCGGGAGTATATAGACTGGTGACGCATTCATGTCCGCATTCGCACATGTATTGGCTTTCATATCAATTATTTCGCGGTGTTCTACTTGCATTTGTTGCTTAGGTTACTAGATTGAAAGTGCGAGTTTTCGGTTCCTTATCGCCACTCATTGACAGTAGCCATAAAAGATTTATCTGGATTTACTTGCTGGTGTTGATCGTCGCTTGAAGGCGGCTGTTGAATAAGAAGTGACGACATTGGATCTCTTCGTACATTCATCGTTCATACCGAAACTTTACAGTGAGTGTTCGTATTAGTGTTTGTATAACAACAATTCGTTTATTAGATTCAGTGATTTGTATGTGCTATTAATACACAAAACTAGTAGCAGAAATATAAAGTGTAAATAGAACATCAGTGTAATAGATCTACAAAATGGTGAAGAATCGTAACGTGAAACCTGTTCGGTAAGTGTTGTATTTGGTGTGTAAAAAGATATCAGTTAAAAATATATGGCATTGCAGGAGGAATGGTTCTATGCCAGGAGTTAGCCCAAAAGGAAAAGGGAAGGTGGGAAAGAAGTCGCCTCTAAAGGGCGGCGTGCGAATTACTGATGCGCGCCAGAAAATTATTCAGAAGAAACGTAAAACTGTTGTGGATGCCAGAGATGTGTTGGCGAATAAAGCAAAAACACAAGACGCACGTACCAAATTGCAAAAACTACGTGGCTCCAACGTTAAGCAAATTGGCAAACACATTTTGCAAAAAACTGATAAGAATGGCAAGATCAGCTTGGTTACAAATAAAACACGAGCTGCTAATGACATGAACAGCAAGATCAGAGAACAGTTGGGCATTAGCAGTGTACAAAGGCAAAAGAAAGCACCTCCTAGGAAGCAAACAACATCTGGTCCTTTAAGTTTCAGTCGTACAATCAGCAATGAATATCATTCACCAACAATGCCAGCTCATGGAGGTTACTATCATTCTCATGATATGTATTCAATGCCTTCATACCCAACAATGCCACCGGTCGTACCTGTTGAAGTTCCAATGTCCCGACGCCCAGTTCATGATATTGTTCCGAGGACTATGAGCGATCCCCGAACTGCCAACTGGAACTATCCTACACCGACACGTTCCAATGGAGGCTTCATGGAGGTTGATTCAGAAGATGATTGCCCTCCGCCACCAAGGCATTCATCGCGGCCGGGTGCAAGTAGAATATCATCAAATGTTCATTCTCGATTGGATTCGGCAGTTAATCCGCCTGCGTCTCACGGCATTCTATCCCAAGCGAAAACAAAGGTAGTTGTGCCCGCTGGTCATAGAATAGTTGTTTCCAACTTGCAGTCAACAGTGACACAGGATGATATTAGGGTAAATGATTTATTTATGTTCTTCATGTAATCAGTTACTATTGTACTTATTTAATTGTAGGAACTCTTTGAAGATATCGGTCAACTTTTGGTCGCCCGCCTTGTACGTCCTGGGACTGCAGAGGTGATTTATAAGAATTTGAAGGATGCTCAAAAGGCTGTTGACACCTATCACAATCGACAATTAGATGGACAGCCTATGAAGTGCTTATTGGTTAATAAACGACCATTAAACAATCCAACTGCGCCAGCAATAAAATCCAATGACCAGTAAGTCTACACAAATATTTTTGGTTCATGACTAGTATATTAACGTGGCTTTTACTTTCTAGTGTTCGCAGTTCAGTGTCCTCTTCTGCCAAATCTGAAAAACTTGTACCAGACTTATCTACCATTCATAAAGTCCTCTTTCAACGTTAGTAGGTTAACAAACATTACTTTGGCGTTTATAACAAATTAGGGTAGGTTTAGATAAATGATTTAAAAATGTATGCGATTATAACGATATTATATAGAAAGTACATATATAATTTGTGTGATTAAACTAATATTCACATTTATACTTAGTTTGGTTTTTGTTTATACAAATATTATTATCTCCAAATGTTTTCCACCATTTTTTACATTTCTAAATTCATAGCAAGCAGAACTTGAACTGTATTAAAAGAATTTCATGTGTTCGCATTAGAGGTGCTGTAATTACATATTAATACCACAAATAAATTATTAAATCAAAATTCATAGAAATATTTCATTGCACTCTATAGAAAGAGTTTCAAAATTGCCGCCATTCGGCTACGGAGAGCACATGTGCGCTCCGTAACCGTTTAATTGCATCGATATAGCAGTGTGCTGTATGGTGAGTGGATTGACATTTTGTAGTGCACCAACGGCAGCGCACGCATTCTCCTTTCGGTTTTGCGCTTTTTGTGATAGATTAATAGAGAAAACAGTGTATCTCAGTTTTGTATTGGGACTAGCAAACATAAAGTAAGTAAATTATTTACTGGTATTCTAAAACACAATCATTTGTGAGTCGCAATTGCGCCCATAGTATCAGTCGTTTATGTGCTTCGTGATTCTCGGCCCCCCTATCGACAGTACCTTTGCATTTCGGGGTTAAAGCATTTGGTTAGTTATTTGTTACTTAGTTTACGCTATCTGCAAATATACAAATGGTCAAGTAGTGCACCCTTCATCATTAGTGAATTGGCTTTATTTTGATGGTGTTGAGTGAGTGTTTGCCCATCTTTTGTGTTTGCAGTGGAGTGTAAGGTTAGGTTGTTTTGGCTCCCATTCTCGTAAATTACGTCGTTTGTATTTTTCGGTTACTTCACACGAATAGGGACCAAAAGCCATTGCACGTCGTTTGTTTTGTTTAAATTGACAGTATCCATGCGATTTTAATAATTTGTACTTGGTTACAGCATAATTCTTGTGAGAGAGGTATTGTAATGAGTTATTTGGATCTCTAACGTTTAGACAAGTGTGGAAGTGAATTTAAGCAAACATGACATCGGTAGCTGGACAAGCAGCCGCATTCGGCCTTTTGTTAGATTTCAGCCAAAAGCTGGATATTGGTTTGCTTGATAGTGTTGTGGTATCTATGTATGCTGGCAAGGGTGAGACACAGAGAGTTGCCCAAGATGTGCTCACAACATTGAAGGAGCATCCTGATGCTTGGACCAGAGTGGACACTATCTTAGAGTATTCTAATAACCAGCAAACAAAGTATTATGCATTGCAAATACTTGAGCAAGTTATTAAGACACGATGGAAAGTTTTACCACGCAATCAGTGTGAGGGGATCAAAAAATACATAGTGGCTTTAATTATCAAAATCAGTTCAGATCCACAATCATTAGAAGCAAACAAGACTTATTTAAACAAATTGAACATGATACTCGTACAGGTTCTGAAACGCGAGTGGCCTACAAATTGGGAATCATTTATTCCAGACATTGTTGGCGCTAGCAAAACCAATGAGTCACTGTGTCAGAATAATATGATTATACTGCAGCTGCTTAGTGAAGAACTTTTCGATTTTTCATCGGGGCACCTTACGCAAGCGAAGGCTAAGCATTTGAAAAACATCATGTGTGCTGAGTTCTCAGCCATCTTTCAGCTGTGTCAGTTTGTGCTGGAGAATTCACAAAACCCACTATTGGTTAATGTAACGTTGGAGACTTTGCTGCGTTTTCTGAATTGGATCCCACTTGGGTACATCTTCGAAACGAAACTTGTTGCTACACTCGTCGGAAAATTTTTGCCAGTGCCTATGTTCCGGAACGTTACTCTCAAGTGTCTTACCGAAATCGCTGGTCTCGGTGACTACGATCCGGTCATTGTCTTTATCGACACCATGAAGCAGTTGGAGGTGATGCTCCCTCTAAATACGAATATTCGGGTGTCGTACGCTTGTGGTCACGATCAGGAACAGAATTTTATACAGAATCTCGCGCTCTTCTTATGCACATACTTGAAAGTGCACGGTAACGCAGCGGAGGACAGCATTCAGCCGCTGATGAATGCGCTGCAGTATCTCGTATTGATCTCGGAAGTGGATGAGATTGAGATCTTCAAAATTTGCCTTGAGTATTGGAATTCGTTGGCCTGTGACTTGTACAAAGTAGGAACATACAAACTCACTCAAACACGCCGCACTCTGTATCAGGACGTGCTGCACAAGGTGCGCTACATAATGATTTCACGAATGGCCAAACCTGAAGAGGTTCTGGTCGTGGAGAACGATAACGGCGAGGTAGTTAGAGAGTTCATGAAGGATACCGATTCTATCAATTTGTATAAAAACATGCGCGAAACGTTGGTGTATCTGACGCATTTGGATTATGCCGATACGGAACGAATTATGACGGAGAAATTACAGAACCAAGTGAATGGCACCGAATGGTCATGGAAGAATTTAAACACTCTATGTTGGGCCATTGGTAGCATATCGGGTGCAATGTTTGAGGAGGACGAGAAGCGCTTCCTGGTAACGGTAATTAAGGATCTTCTTGGATTATGCGAGCAGAAGCGTGGTAAGGACAATAAAGCCATTATTGCCTCCAATATTATGTACGTAGTCGGACAATATCCACGCTTTTTGCGAGCGCATTGGAAGTTCTTGAAAACGGTGGTGAATAAACTGTTTGAATTTATGCACGAGACACACGACGGCGTCCAGGATATGGCCTGCGATACGTTCATCAAAATTGCGCTCAAGTGTCGAAGGCATTTCGTAACATCACAGGTCGGCGAAGCTTGTCCGTTTATCGAAGAAATATTGGCAACGATATCAACCATAATTTGCGACCTCTCGCCACAGCAAGTGCATACGTTCTACGAGGCGGTGGGCTACATGATTTCGGCGCAGAGTGATTCGCAAATCCAAGAGGTGCTTATTGAAAAGTATATGATGGTTCCCAACCAAGTGTGGGACGATATAATTTGCCAGGCGAGCAAAAATGTTGACGTATTAAAAGAACTTGAAGTTGTAAAGCAGTTGGCTAGTATTTTAAAGACAAACGTTCGTGCGTGCAAGGCATTAAACCATCCCTACGTTGTTCAACTTGGCAGGATATATTTAGATATGCTAAACGTTTACAAAGTTATGTCGGAAAATATCACACAGGCCGTCGCCATCCACGGCGAGCCCGTTACCAAGCAACCACTCATTAAAGCAATGCGTGGCGTGAAGAAGGAGACGCTGAAACTTATTGCTGATTGGATCTCACGATCGACAGATCACGTTATGGTATTGCAGAATTTCATACCGCATTTATTAGACGCTGTTTTATTGGATTACCAAAGAACATCAGTGCCTGCTGCAAGGGAACCGGAAGTGCTCAGTGCGATGGCAACGATTGTCAATCGATTAGAAAGCCATATAACTGCACAGGTAAATCTTGTTTGACGTTGTTCGTTGGCAACGAATTTGACGTTGTATTTTTACAGGTTCCAACAATATTTGATGCGGTCTTCGAGTGTACGTTGGATATGATTAATAAGGATTTCGAGGAATATCCAGAACATCGAACAAATTTCTTCCTGCTTCTACAAGCAGTGAATACCTACTGTTTTCCAGCCTTTCTGACTATTCCGCCCGCTCAATTTAAACTTGTACTCGACAGCGTAATATGGGCGTTTAAACACACTATGCGTAATGTTGCCGACACCGGTCTGCAAATCTTATTCAAATTGCTTAGAAATATTGAGGAAAATAAGCATGCGGCTCCCAGTTTTTATCAGACCTACTTGACGGATATCCTTCAGCATGTGTTTTCAGTCGTGACGGATACATCTCATACAGCTGGTCTCGCTATGCATGTATCCATTCTGGCGTACATTTTCTCCTTGGTCGAAATGGATCAACTTGGCTGCCAGCTGCGTCCGGGCACAGACAATATTCTATATATTCAAGAATTTACTGCGTCATTGCTGAAGAACGCCTTTCCTCATCTGACGGACAATCAGATTAAAATTACTGTCCAAGGCATGTTTAATTTAAATCAGGATACCACTGCCTTTAAGGAGCACTTGCGAGATTTTCTCGTTCAGATTAGGGTACGTAATTCTTGACTAGCTATACTTCTGGACCTAATTCGACCTTTTCTTTTAAGGAATACACGGGCGAAGACGATAGTGATTTATTCTTTGAGGAACGCGAAAAAGCGTTACATGAAGCTCAAGCGCACAAGATGAAAATCCGATTGGCGGTGCCTGGATTACTAAATCCTCACGAGGTTCCCGAGGAGATGGAAGATTAGCCGTCATAGTGATAAATCAATGCAGATACATTTTCACCTTCTTGTATCCCACAGATCGCATCCCACATTTAAAATGCCCCCTGTTACTTTTATTGTTCACCGAGAGATGAGATGAGAAATTCTGATATTTTTATATTTGTATTTGTAGCAAAACAGTATCAGTGTGCGCGAATGAGAATTTCATTTTTTAATATTTACTATCACTACGAAGATAATTTCCGTTTCTTTTTCGCATATTTTCATCGATTAATCCATACTCGACACAATTTAAAGTGGTCCCAACTTCCATGGTTCACCAATTTTTTTAGAGAGAGAGATTATTAATGGCAACTGAAATTATGCCAAGCACCATTTCTGATAGATAGTGTCGCAGAAAATTTTATTTTTGGAAGAAAAGAAATTCGTATTGAACTCTAGCAGGGTAGCGCGCATCTTGGCATATTCTTATAAATCATTTAGATAATTGTTTATCGAACTATTCCGATACAAGCGAAAAATTATCGATCTCTCTTGCAGAGACGGGCATTACAAGACGTCCTGGATCCTATCTAAACTAAACACAAACCAAATTATTGTAAAATTAAATAATACGATAACGTTTTTGTTGATTAGTGATGGTTGCCTGATGTTGGGTGCTGTGTGAATCGATTATACATATTGAATGTTACTATTGCATAAGTATAAAACTTTGTAAATGAAAGTGATTTTTGTTTCCTTATAATTCTAAAACGTAAAGTAATGTTTTTTAGATTAGTTTCTCTTTTTGTTTCATTTCGAATGTATAATATTAATTTAGATCTTTTTGGATTATTAATCCGTTAGTTTTACGGTACTTAATTAAAAGCCACTGCGATAACACATAAATATAATTCATGCGCCAGTTAATCAAATATGAAATTTGTTCAATATTATTACGTACATAACATGAATTCTTTTCTTGCATTTAGTAACCTTAGGGACGAGTGTTTATCATCATTTCTTTTTTTTTCTATTGGAAACATTTTGTTATTCTCTTTTATTCAATAAAATCAAGTGCCGTAGATACTGCGATTGCTATGCTACTTTGAAGAAGATAACTCAAATGATAGATAATTGCGCTGGCAAAGAGTTTAGAAACGAATATTTTATCACGTGGATTTATATGTTATATTGGACAATACAATATACGTTAATCATGTCTATTGTACATTCATAATAAGCACTTACATTCAAACATACATTTTGGGTTGAATCTTAATATTTAGTGTACTATTAAAGTTTAGTAATTTTATGCGTCTGAATTGCTTCTTACTTACCCAAACCGTTCTTTGAGCCGATTGTAGCTTTTTAAGAATAATTATCGTCGCATAATTGAAAATGAGTTCTTATTATGATTGATTAATGAATTTGCTAAGAGTAGCAATACTACCATGAAAATTACATCAATATTTTCATCTTGTTTAAAATTATTTAAAAATTGTATAACATTTACATCCACTATTTACGTTTAGAGGTTTGTTTTATTATTGTAATCACATTCAGTTATAAACGTGACAAAGAGAATTTTGTTGTATAGTTATAATTATGTTATACATTTTTTAATGTATGTAAATACTTAAATTAGTGCCCGGATTTACCAAATGTGTTGTTTGGATGCAAATGTCCGGTGATAAAGAATGAATTATTAGTATTTATCAACATATCTTGAATACAGTCATTTGTAGATATTTTTAGAAAAATGCAAAAAAGTCAACGATGAAATCAATATGTGTACAAGTTAATTTAATGCGCGGTAACAGTAGAGTGTGTGTGGTGTGAATCGTATGATTGTTAAAAGTCGATATGCAAAAATAATACTGTACAGACAATTTAGTAGATATGTACAACGTACATTGATTTTTTCACTTATTCTCTAAATAGTAGTGGTACGTTTTCAATTACGCTAAATCATTCACGCGCGGTCTAACTAATGCGCGCACGAATTGTTTACTTTTCATTACATTATTACATTCAAGTGTTAAACAACATTTTGCACAGTCTTGTTATTGTTTCAAGTGTATATAGTATTTGTTAATTAGTTAATTGCAAATTCCAGTTATCTGGGCGCGCTGTTCAAATGAAGCAGCAGGCGCCCGGATTAGACAAGTAGTAGATTTAAGAGTAATACTCGCGAGTAGTAGTTTTGTTTTTGTTACAGTGAAGCGTAAGAGCATTGATTTTTCTGCGTGTATAATTAGTGCGTGGCATCATCATTATTAGTGCTACTCCAATTACCAAACGCTGCACTTATTGGTCGGATTCATCGGTGTTCCAAGTGAACAATTGTACGCTGTCGCAAAGTCCCAGGAATTGGAGAGCGGGCCGAGTACGCGAATCGGTCCCGGCGAGTGCACGCTGGAGCGTATTTTTGTAAGTGCGTCTTCCGGCCGCATTGACCCGCACCAGATCTGCGCGTAGTTTAGGAAGAATAATTGATCGTGCGTCAAATTTATGCCGGGCAGCTCGGGCTCCTCGCCGTGCTCCGAAACCCACTTACGATATGCCTATAAAAAGAGGAGAATAATTGAGTTATGTGCGCAGAAGATGAAAGCGAGCGCGCGCATTAATTAAATTACCCTGAAAGCTTGCTTCAGACCTCCATTATCGGCAATATTCTCTCCCTGTGTCATTCGCCCGTTCACGAAGAGGCCCACCTCGTCAATCAGATAGCGTGAGTACTGATCGATAATGCATTGAGCGCGCTCCCTGAACGCGCGTATTGTTGCATTGTTCCACCATTGCATCATGTTGCCGTCTTTGTCAAATTGTCGACCTAGATGTCCGGAAAGCAGATTGAAACAATGTTAGCGCGCGCGGCAGGCTTATAATGAATGCTACAGAGCGAATGCAAAAGTATTCACCGTGCCCGGCTTTACGCTCAGTGAATCCTTTTGTACGTCGCTGCTCTAATACCCTTATCGTCAAAGCCATGCGTGATTTCATGGCCGATGACAACGCCGATGCCGCCGTAGTTTAACGACTTTGGAAAATGCTGGCTGTAGAATAATGGCTGCAAAATTCCCGCCGGGAAAACAATGTCGTTCTTATTGGGATTATAGAACGCGTTCACCACCGCCGGCTCCGTCGACCATTTATCCTTATCAACAGGTTGGCGCAACTTAATGAGATTCTGTTCGGCGTCGAATTTAAGTACTTGTAAGATGTTGTCCATAAAGTTTTCCACCGAAATATTCAACTGCAGAAGGTGTAACAGATTACATCAATGTAGTGCATGAATGTACGTTTTGTATTGACCACTTACAGTTGTGTATTCGTGAACAAGCGCATCATGATTTGTGATTAATTGGGGATAGCCAATGCGTTCGTTCATTGCGTCCGCTTTCTCTTTGGCGACCGCTCGCGTTTCGTCGTCCATCCAGTCATTTTCGGCCAATAAATCGTTAAACGCCTCGCGAATCGTGTGAATCATCGTGAGCGCGGTCTCTTTGCTCTCGTGATTAAAGTTGTCTTTGATGAAGAGCGCGCCTACGGCCATGCCCAACTTCTTATTTGTCCACTCAACGCACTGGGACCATCTGTTGCGCTCGCTGAGGATGCCCAAGAGAATCTTGCGAAATTCGATGCGCTCCCGCTGATAATCGTCGATCATGTGCGGCACGAGCGACATAATTAGCCGCCACAGCACGTAGTTGTGAATTATGCTACAATCAATAGAAAGCGCTCAAGCGATCGTACATGTCGCGTTTCAAAATTCATTTACCGGCGGTCAGTTTTCATTAATATTTTACCCATCTCCTCGAAGTAGGACAAACCGTATGCGACCACCGGCTCGCCGTCGGTGATATTCGCCTGGAGAAAAGTGCGCAGATAGAGCGTCCAATCAATTTGCGGCACGCGACTTTGTAGTTGTTTCAGCGTGAGCTTCTTATAAATTGCGCTTGTATCATGTCGATCTGCCTCCGGCAGTGACGCCTATGGCACGCACCAAAGAAAGCCAAATAAACGAAACGTCCGAAAAACTCGCCTTTGATAATCTATTAATAAATCGCTTACATTCGCCAGCTCCTTCTCAAACTCGACGATTTCCTTCAGCTCGACGGCGGCGTTCGTTTTATTTGCACCGAGAAGAAACGCGATGTTCGTCATGTATTTGTGATACGCTTGTAGCTCGCCCTCGCTGTTGCCTTTCATATAGTAATCGCGGCTTGGTAGGCCCACTTGCATTTGGTCCAACTGAAATTTATATGCAAAGATTTTCAGTATTAAACTTGTCCGTCCCCAATGGGTTCGTAGGCTTTGGCATTGGCGCTATAATGATAGATACCTATAGAATTTATATGGAACGCAAAAAGTATAACGCACATGCAATTTTGTTTGTTTCTGTGTGGCTACCTCTTACTTTGTGCGCACCTGGATGATGTTAAGTGAGCTGTTTTTATCGTCAGGTCCGATCCATTGTTCGATGAGGATGCCCTCATTATAGATCCCGCGAATTTTGCCCAGGAGCACTTCAATGGGGAACTCGGGAGGCTGCCAGTTCGGTTCAGTAACAGGCCAACCGCCTAAATGCTTCAGCACCTTTCGGAGCGGTTCATCGCCGATTTTGTGTATTTGATCTGCACCAGTGAATAATGCGCATTAGCAAAGCGAGTTTAGCGAACCGGTCAAATGCAAGCTTACGTGTATCCATGCACGATTTGTAAAATACTTTTGCTTTTAACGTCGCATCGTTATCGTCACTTTTTATTGGCTCTTCGAGTACACCTAAACACAGGATAAATCGTTGCAATTGTATTGCTTCATGAATGTATAGGGTATCATGAGCGTCACCTTTTAAAACGACTTGTAATCGATCAGCCATAACTTCAAATGTGCTTATTGAACTTCGGTCTTCCGGTATAACGTGTCTTTTGTTCCAAGTACCGCAAGCATATTGAAAGAAATCTTCACAGGGGTCGACTTCACGATTCATTGCAGACATTAAGGAGGCCGCTAATATAATAATATTTCAGTTGAATTTTCAGTTGAGATTCCATTATAATTAATTAATTAATCAAATTACTCTGTACGAATATCATAATCATAAAATGAAATATCACGTGATACTTACTTAAGGTTTAATGTTAATAAAGTAAAATTTATTATGATATTTTGTGATATTCCACACAGTGTAAGTTGATTAATTAATTAATAAATTTCAGTTGAAGATACGATCATGATTTTCAATTAAAACTAATTAAACTAAATTCTGTAATTGATTAATCATTAAATTTAATTAACTCTCGAAAAATGTATGCCAAGCTTCGGGCATATTTGAATTAATAATTAAATTGAATTCTCGGGTTTACTATTTATTTAATTAAGTTATCCATTCGTTAACTTTATTTCATCTGATAAATATTCAATTAATTCAGCTGGACAATAGAATTTTTCAATTATTGCAAACTTCCACGCCGGAAAACGCATACGCATTAAGCGTAATAGTATTTTAATGAACGGCTGTAATCGGTAAAACGAAAGTGGGTAATCGCATTTGAAATGCAAATTGCAAATTCGCGCGAAATTCACGCTCGTCACTCACAGATTTATACGATATACGCATTACGATTCTGCAGATTTAAAACGTAATTTGCATGATTTGCAATTGTGATCACAATTTTATTCAAGTTTGAATGCGAAAAGAACAATTTTAAACTTTGTAACGCTGCAAATATTTTCATTGTCCGACCATAACATTGTCAAATATTTAAAAATGGAAAGACTAAATTCGCGTTCGAATTGTACAATTCGAGACAGTTGAACACAAATTGATAGTGAAGTATGAAGCGGAAATTAAGTTTTGAAATATTTCACGCGCTGCAGCTGTCATTTCCCTCGAGAGAAAATGGGATTATAGAGGAAGCGCGCTGCTTTTCACATCAATTGTAAATTACCCGGTTGTATTCATTCGACGGGTCCAAAACTATTCGGACTAAGCTTTCGTTCTATAACGAACTACGGGAAATACTCACCAGTTCGTACGCATTCTTCGGAAAGACAAACTGTTCTCGTCTGTTCTGAAAAGAATTAATTATTAACACACATCCAAACGATAACCTACTTTCCAAAAAACACTACATCCATTTTAAAATCTATTACTAAGGGTAAATAAATGAGAATGAAATCATAAGTGCATAAAAGTAAATAAAAAAGTACCTTGTTGGCTGCAACTGCTGTCATCATCCTTCAAATTGTTGAGTACCAAAATGAGAACGAGTAGAGTAATCATTAGAACCATTAAAAGAAGGATCAAGAGGTATATCTCTTTCAAAACTCGCTTTTTTCGACTTTGCAGGACCATTGTACGCGTGCCGGCTCCCGACATTTGAACCACCGTGCTTACGCTACCACCGAGCAGTGGACCAGTAGTCTCTTCGCAATCGCTCTTCAGATAGCCATTGTTGGACTCCTTGCAAGTTTCGGAGACAGTGGAAACATATTCGTTCAACGGCACCGGCCCATTGCTTTCGCCGGTAGAACTTTTCAAACTATTCATTTGAGACAGCTGCGTGTCCGTATCTTGGTACGGTGCTAAACACACGAGACCTAGTCACCTCCTTGTTGGCGCTTCCAGCACGTTGTTTGCATCAAAAATACAGGCAACACAGGGGCAAATTCACAACATAACCTACCATTGCACGGAAAATATGTTATTAAAGGACCTTATTCGCGATCAAAATAAGAGGGACCCTAATTTCGTCCGGGCGCGGATATTTATTGCGGATACGCAGTGACCGATCTGATCCCTCGATTACGGCGAGCAGAATTTTCTGGGAAATCTTGTTACCTTGCTGGACGCCTAACATGGGAAAATCGGAAAAGAGTACGCGATGAAATGTAGGCAACGAGTCGCTGATACCAGAGCTAGCCGCACAAATCGATTCGCAACCTTTCTCGACCGAAAGCCACTTTAGCAACTGAGCTTCGGAGTGCTGCTCGCACCTCTTTTATCCGTTGTGCGCCGTAGGAATGTTTTGTTCATATATACGGAAAGAAATACATATATCAACATATAGACCATAAACGAACCGGGAATGCTACAATGAAATGCGACGAATATCCTTATAAAGCCAAACCAAACAAAAACAAACTTTAACTTAAATAGGTCATGCGATTCTATAGGCACAATAGTTTGCATTATTATTGATTACTTTACTATGAACATTAATTACGGAGTTTTAGCAACTCGTAAATAATTTATTTCCGAATATCGTACCTCCAGGATATACTACAGAAGCATTAATGTTCCATTAAATATTAAAGGATGGCAGATAAACATAAAGCGTTTTCGTGCATTTATAGTGCTTTAAATACTTAAGTACTACGTGTGGTGCGTTCCTTCTAAAGAGACGTCATTAAATTCATAAAAAACATTAATTCAGCAATATAACATACATTGACATTTATTATTAAGTAATATCATTATTTTAATTTTATAGCTTCGCAATTCAATTCTATGAATTATTTATAACGTATTTTATAGATAATTCTATTTTGCCTTCTTGAAATTATAAATAAATCAAATTAAAAAGGGCGGGCAAATTTTTAAAAACGGTAACGCCTCTGGTGGTTTATTGCTGACTTATTGCTCTCCCTCTGCGATGGTTAGTTGTCAGTGGGTTTCTACGAGTGCCAGTTGGTTACAGCTGATTTGGTTTTTATTTTATTCCTACGAAAATGCAGGCAAATCTTTGGAATTTAGCGTCAACGTGTGTTAAAGTAAGTGTGAATAAATTGTCATAAGAAACAACGTTTATTTGTTACTTGAATTAAGATACGAGTTCCAAGTTTACGTAATATAACCTAAAAGTTTTCGTTTAACATAGAGGTCAAATTCAGTATAATTTTGTGTTATATTGGTGTATAATCTTAATGTATTATGTGTTTTCAGCCGGCGATAATCAAACGATGCCAAACTGGCCTTTTAAATTGCCTGCAAAATCGAAATTACTCGTCAACTACTGATGTTGATCTGGTGGTAATTGGTTCAGGACCTGGTGGATATGTTGCTTCTATCAAGGCTGCTCAATTGGGCATGAAGGTAGTATTATAGTATTAGGGGTGAGTTAACTATTTAATGGTGTTATTGCAGACAGTATGCATTGAGAAGAACCCCACATTAGGTGGAACATGCCTAAATGTTGGGTGCATTCCTTCTAAATCACTATTAAATAATTCACATTATTATCATATGGCACACTCTGGCGATTTTGCCTCTAGAGGTGTTATGGTTGACAATGTGAGAATTGATTTGGATAAATTTATGGCTGCCAAATCTGGTTCAGTAAAAGCATTAACAGGTGGTATTGCTATGCTATTTAAGAAAAACAAGGTGCACTTAATTAATGGTCATGGTAAAATAACTGGACCAAATCAAGTAACAGCACTTAAACAAGATGGATCTAGTGAAGTTGTGAACACAAAAAACATTCTCATTGCAACTGGATCAGAAGTAACTCCATTTCCAGGCATTGATGTATGTATAGTACACCCACATATTATTTTAATTGCTGTACTTCAACATGTGACTGAATTTTAGATAGATGAGGACACAATTGTGTCATCTACAGGGGCACTGTCTTTGAAACAAATCCCAAAGAAAATGATTGTTATAGGTGCAGGTGTTATTGGTCTAGAATTAGGATCAGTCTGGTGCCGTTTGGGCGCTGAAGTAACAGCTGTGGAGTTCATGGATAGTATTGGTGGCGTTGGTATTGATGCAGAAGTTAGCAAAACGTTCCAGAAAGTACTTACAAAACAGGGAATGAAATTCCAATTAGGTACAAAAGTCACCGCTGCCCAAAAATCAGGTGGGACAATTAAAGTCAGTGTTGAAGACGTTAAAAATCCAGACAAGAAGCAAGAACTTGACGCTGATGTACTTCTCGTGAGTATTGGTCGCAGGCCATACACTGAAAATCTAGGTTTAGAAGAGATGGGTATTGAACGCGATCAGAAAGGTCGAGTTCCAGTCAATTCAATGTTCCAAACAGTAACACCAAGTATTTATGCAATTGGAGATTGCATTCACGGACCAATGTTGGCCCACAAAGCTGAGGATGAGGGTATTATTTGCGTGGAAGGCATGAAGGGTGGACCAGTTCATATTGATTATAACTGTGTGCCATCAGTAATCTACACGCATCCCGAAGTTGCGTGGGTGGGCAAAAGTGAAGAGGATCTTAAAAATGATGGAGTTGAGTATAAAGTAGGCAAGTTCCCATTCATGGCTAATTCGAGAGCAAAAACGAATAACGATACCGATGGTTTTGTCAAAGTCTTGTCAGATAAGAAAACTGACCGTATTTTGGGTACTCACATGATTGGACCGTCTGTAGGCGAGCTGATTAATGAGGCCGTTCTTGCCCAAGAGTATGGTGCTTCAGCTGAAGATGTTGCACGAGTCTGTCATGCTCATCCAACTTGTGCAGAGGCACTTCGAGAGGCTAATTTAGCGGCATATTTTGGAAAACCAATTAACTTCTAATTTTGTTTGAGTACCACATCACTTTTTATATGTTGCTTTAGTATTTAAAGATCGACAAGCAATATTTAATCGTGGGTACTTCTGTTATAAATTTGAATCGATTCGATATTAATTTTATGTTATTTTCATGTATATAATTTCTTTTGTCCACTGTGTGTAAGATTAAAGGAATCATCTGTAAATGCCTATCTTCGTTTCGTAATTAATATATTTTCACAAGATTAAATTGCATTTATTGTATTTAATTAGCCTGACTACTTTGTTTTGGTTTGAATTCGTTATTATTTCGTTTCAAACTTTAAGAGTTGTACACACTTGAACTTCCACAGCGTTGTGAGCTGTTGGCGGAGCTCTAGAGTTGTGCGCAAGTGCCTTGGGGAGCTACGTTTCGAATTACAGCGTGGTCGTACCGTTTTTAACATGAACTATTTATTTACGTGCGATAAGTATAAGTTTTTGGTGGTGCAGCCATCCTTTTGGCTTTGGGTTAGGAGTACATGGTTTGATTCCCGGCGGGGGCAAATTTGAAATAAACATAAGTAATAAAATTTAACTGTAGCATATCTATATTTTCAATGTTGACATTATGAATGTGCCCCTAAAACTGCCCGCAGCAGCCACATCCGATAGCTTAGTTGGTGCGGCGATGGGAATTGAATTGTTGATCTTTGGGTTCGATACCCGAGGGGGAGAATATTTATTTACAAGTTGTATAAATAGCTTGTTGCGCTCTGGAGACTCCATTGGGCCGTAACTGTATATTTGTTAGAACCTCCGGGGGCGTATAAGCGCCTCAATTTTAATGTTTTTTGTTACTCTGCGGCCCACCCATGCCACGCTCCCCGGCAGTTGACCAGCTCGGACGGAGTCCCACCCACAGAACATCACTATAGAAGTTGCACGCAATGCTATTTTGCGTAATATAAACGCACCTATTAAGGGAACCATGAA
>JARJDV010001020.1:0-21414 GCA_030264675.1 Anaulacaspis nigra | reverse complement strand
TATGAAGAAATTTGTTGTAATCAAGAGTATATATTTTAATTAATATTTCGCTAACCGTTAAAGATAATTAATTAATTCCTTCAATAGCAGAAAGATGATTAAATTGTTGATAAGTTGCTAATAATTCATTCTTTTCCGGCTAGCAGTTTGGTAGTTATAACGTCCGAAAATTGTTTTCGGCAAGTTTATAAAGAAATTTGTTAGAAATAATGTGAAAGTTAAGAATAATGAATAATAAAGAATAATAATGAAACAATGAATAATAATAATGAATAATGTGTGAAAGTTGTAAATTTAAAATAAAATAATTAATAAATCGTCACAAAATACTGTGTGTAGATACCTTGCAATTAGTTTATTTTAAGTTACAATAGATATTATTGAATTACTAAGAATTGATTGATTAAATTTAATTAACGATTTCCTAGAAACCACAATAATGTGAAACATGTAAATAATTAATGTGTTGTTATAAAACAAATAGTGTATACGTATTTTAATTAATATCCCGGAAAACCCTTTGAAAGATCATTAAAATGTTCCAAAGATATCAATCACTCATTAAGTTTCATCACGCAAATTTCCAGAAATATTGCGTCTAAAATCTTTGAATACCACGTGAAATATTAATTAAATTGAACCACCATTACAAATTCAAGTGTGTATACTTTAAAGAAACAACTTTCCAAGAATAAGATCCCAAAAATGTGTATATTTGACGTAAAATAATTACTATAACACATTTTAATTAATATCTCATAAATTATAAGATATATTTAATTAATTCTTTTATTAATCGAACGATAATTAATTTTATGATAAGATATCTATGACATATTAATTTTCATTAAATAATTTTCTAGAAATCACGTTTCAAAATGCATGAATTTTACGTAAAATACTTATTAAAGTGTTTTAAAATTAAGATTGAATATTTTAATTAATATCTCGAAAAGTATAAGAGATATTTCATCAATTCTTTCACCAAGCAGAACATCAATAAATCCTCGATACAAAATAGTAATAATCTATTAAATTTCATGAAGCAATGTATCAATAACATTGTTCCAAAAATGTGTAAATTTGACGTAATATAATTACTACAAGATATCTTAATTAATATCTACTAAACTATAAGAGATTTTTACTAAATTCTTTCTCCCGCAGAAAGATAATTAATTTCTTGATAATATATCAATCATATATTAATTTTCATTAAATAATTGTCCACAAATCACGGTCAAAAAAATATGAATTTCACGTAAAATACTTATAAAAATGTCTTAAAATTTAGGTTAAATATTTTAATTAATATCTCAAAAAGTATTACAGATATTTTATTCATTCTTTCACCAAGAAGAAGATGAATAAATCCTTAATGCAAAATAGTAACAACTTATTGAATTTCATGAGGCAATATATGAATAATATCATCATAAAAATGTGTATATTTGGCGTAAAATAATTACTATAACACTGTTTAATTAATATCTCATAAACTATAAGAGGTATTTATTTAATTCTTTCATTAATCCGAAGATAATTAAATTCTTGATATGATATCGATCACATATTAATTTTCATTAAACAATTTTTCACAAATCACGTTCAAAAATATATGAATTTCACGTAAAATATTTATTAAAATGTCTTAAATTTAAGGTTGAATATTTTAATTAATATCTCGAAAAGTATAAGAGATACTTCATTAATTCTTTCACCAAGAAGAAGATGAATAAATCCGTGATATAAAACAGTAATAACTTATTGAATTTCATGAAGGAATATATCAATCATAGCGGTCCAAAAATTTGTACATTTGACGTAAAATAATTACTACAACTCATTTTAATTAATATCTCTTAAACTATAAGAGATATTTATTTAATTCTTTCATTAATCGAAAGATAATTAATTTCTTGATAAGATATCAATCACATATTAATTTTCATTAAACAACTTTCTACAAATCACAGTCAAAAATATATGAATTTAACGTAAAATACTTATTAAAGTGTCTTAAAATTAGGGTTGAATATTTTAATTAATATCTCGAAAATTATAAGAGATACTTCATTCATTCTTTCACCAAGAAGAAGATGAGTAAATCCTTGATACAAAATAGCAATAACTCATTGAATTTCATGAAGCAATGTATCAATAATATCGGTCTAAATATGTACATTTGACGTAAAATAATTACTACCACACATCTTAATTAATATCTACTAAACTATAAGAGATATTTAATTAATTCTTTCATTAATCCAAAGATAATTAAATTCTTGATAAGATATCAATCACATATTAATTTTCATTAAATAATTTTCCACAAATCACGTTCAAAAATATATAAATTTTACGTAAAATACTTATTAAAGTGTCTTAAAATTAAGATTGAATATTTTATATTATATCTCCAAAAGTATAAGAGATATTTTATTCATTCTTTCACCAAGAGAAAGATTAATAAATCCTTGATATAAAATAGCAATAGCTTATTGAATATCATGAAGCAATATATCAATAATATCATTCCAAAAATGTGTACATTTGACGTAAATTACTACAACCCTTCTTAATTAATATCTCGAAAAATATAAGAGATATTTCAATAATTCTTTCACCCACAGAAAAATCAATAAATTCTTCAATAATTCATGAAAATATCAACAACTTTTTGAATATCACAAAGCAATATATCAATAATATCATCCCAAAAATTTGTACATTTGACGTAAAACAATTACTACAACTATTTCTAATTTTTATCTACTAAACTATAAGAGATACATATTTCATTAATTAAATCATCAACAGCAAGATGATTAAATACTTGACGAAAATTATGAGCCACTTATTAAATTTCATAAAGCATTATACCAATAATATCGATCCCAAAAAATACTACAAAACAATCCTTAATGCCTTCATTAGCAGAAATACGATTAAATACTTGATAGCACGTCAATCACTCATTCAACTTAATATTACAATTGATTATTAATTAAATTTGAGGTAACATAACTACCAAGTGTGTACAATTTAATCAATATGTCTTCGTAATTCGTTCTTTCACACAGCTGCAAAGACGATTAAATTCAACAACTTGTTCAATTTTATTACATTACATCATTTACCGTAAGTAAGAAGGAAAATTCACGTAAAATAATTTCTAAAGTAACTCAAAATTAATTACACTTAAATTTTAATTAAAATCTCAGCAGCCATAAATGACATAACATTATCGTAATTCCAGTTTCATAAGATACATTTTAATTTTTAAGATAATTTGTGTTTTTTTAAGTAATTTTCTGGTTATAATTTTGGTTTAATGTTAATATAACTCATTCTTAACACATATTGAGGGAATCCCCTATAATTCCCCGAATATTGCAAATTTTTATATCATGTATTTATAGATGATACTGTGATTAGACGATGGCTTAAAGTTTAAATTTATGGTTGAGTCGTGTTATGCTCTAAATTCTCCCCTTAAACTATCGATTCCCCTCCAAGATTCTCCAAAAATCGTGACTTGTAATGCCGAAATTATAGTAATATCTCTTCCTTTCTATTTTCTTCATTAAATTATGGACTTCCCGTCCAAGTTTTGTTTATAAATCGTATCTGAGAGTACGAGAATTATTGTAAAATCACTTCCCCTCAATTCTCCTCCCGAAATTTGCGATTTTCTTCAAAAATTACGTCTGATTGTGCGGGATTTAACTCTTCCCCTTAAATTATATTCCCCTCCAAATTACTCCATATATCATGACAAATATTACGAGAATTATGACAATATTTTTCTCTCTCAATCTTCCTTTTTAAATTAAAGATTTCTCCTCTAAGATTCTCCAAAAATCATGACTTATAATGCCAGAATTATGGTAATATCTCTTCTCTATTATGTTCCTCATTAAATTGACGATTTCCCCTCCAAGTTTTGTTTATAAATTGTGTTTTAGAGTATGAGAATTATTGTAAAATCACTTCCACTCAATTCTCCTCCTTAAATTTACGATTTTCTTCAAAAATTATGTCTTATTGTGCGGGATTTATGCTGATAACTCTTCCCCTTAAATTATATTCCCCTCAAAATTTCGTGACATATATTACGAGAATTATGACAATATTTTCTTCTCCCAATCTTCCTTTTTAAATTAAAGATTTCTCCTCCAAGATTCTCCAAAAATCATGAATTATAATATCAAAATTATACTAATATTTCTTCTCTATTATGTTCCTCCTTAAATTGACGATTTCCCCTCCAAGTTTTGTTGATAAATCGTGTCTGAGAGTACGGGAATTATTTAAAAATCACTTCCCCTCAATTCGCCTCCTTAAATTTACGATTTTCTTTAAAAATTACTTCTGATTGTGCGGGATTTAACTCTTCCCTTTAAATTATATTCCCCTCCAAATTTCTCCATATATCATGACACATATTACGAGAATTATGACAATATTTCTTTTCCCTAATTTTCCATTTTTTAAATTAAAGATTTCTGCTCCAACATTGTCCAATTGTATAATAGTAATAATTTTCCTCAATTTTTCCCCTTAAATTATAGGTTTCCCTTTCAAATTTCTTCAGGAATCGCATCTTATAGTACGAAAATTTTGATAATATCACTTCCTCTCAATTACTCCTCTTAAATTATAGATTTCCTATCCATGATTTTTAAAAACCTGCCATCTAGTATTTTCCTCTTAAATTATAGGTTTCCCTTCCAAATTTCTCCATAAATCGTACGTTACAGTAGAGAATTATAATTCATCCCCTCAAATTTTCCCTTTAAATTATAGATTTCCATGAATCTCGAAAGCCGCATCTTATAGTACAAAATATAAGTATATTTTAATAAAAATTGATTAACATCAATACAAAATAACGAATAAAACCTAGATTCTAGATGGGGATTTGGGACGTGTATTTGTAAGACTTGTTCTTTTCCCCTTAAATTATCAATTTCCCATCCAATATTCCTGAAAATCGCGTCTTATAGTGCGAAAAATACGAAATACAACCTCAATTCCGGATGGGGTTTGGAGGGGTAGACTCGTTGGACTTGTCCTTTTCCCTTAAATTATTAATTTCCTTCCAAGATTTCTTCACAAATCCCCCTAATCTCACCACTCACGTGTATTTTTGTTAGTCTTACTCTTTTCCCTTTAAATTGTCACTCTCCCCTAAAAAAATGGTATTTTATACGGCGAGAAATATATAATAACTCCAAAACCCATAAAAGTTATTAAAATTCCTTTTTATCGACTAAAAACTCATTAAATTCTACATCCAAAGCCATTAAATTTACATTTAGCAATAAAATAAATTCGTTACTATTTCAAACAATTCGTTTTACGAATTCTTTATTTACGAAAAACGCGAATATTTTTATAACATTTTTATTATTTCAATACGAATCAACGAATACAACCCCCCACACCCCTCCATTCTGGACGAGTGGTTGGAGAGATGCATTCGCGAAAACTCATTAACTTCAACATCCAAAGCTATCCAATTTTTTTTATTTAGCAATAAAAACTATTTTAAACAAAATAGCACCCACCCTGCAACCCCCATACCAAAAGGGTTATGGGGTTGTATTCCTCGCATTTGTTAATCTTTCTTTCACATTCGCTAAAATTCGTTTTTTCTATTCTCCTCCCTTTAAATTTCCCCTCCATGTTTTCTCAGAAACCTCGTCTTATAGTAAGGGAGTTATAGTAATATCTCTTCCCGATGTTTAAAAGAATTTATTACTTTCTATACGAAACAACGAATATAACCCCCCAACCCCCCATTTTTTTTATATTTGTGTGACTTGTTTTTTTCCCCGTAAATTGTGGACTTTTCCTCCAAAAGTTAAGCGTCTTATAGTCCGAAAAATACAATAATATCCTTAAACCCAAGAAAGATATTGAGACAATTATTTCAGCATTAAAAAATTCATTAAATTTTGCTACATTTCATGCTATTACATTTATATTTAGCGATAAAAACTATTTTAAACCAAATAGTTTACACCCCTCTAACCCCTTATCCTGTAGGAGGGTGAAGATTAGAACGTTGTATTCTTGGGATTTGTTAACCATTCTCCCATATTCGTTAAAATTCAGGTTTATGGAGGGGAAATCGTTAAGTCAAAGAGGGGAAATCGTTAAGTTAAGAGGAACTTAACGATTTCCCCCCTTTGAAGTTAAGAGGAACTTAACGATTTCCCCTCCATAAACCCGAATTTTATTTTTTCAGAAATCGCGTCTTATCGTCAGAAAACTATAGTAACATCTATTTCAATACAAATAACGAATACAACCCACCAACCCACCCCATTCTGGAAGGGGGTTGGAGTGTTGTATTCGTGGGACTTGTTCTTTTCCCCTTAAATTATCACTTTCCCCTCCAAAAATCGTGCGTCTTAAAGTCTGAGAAATACAATAATATCTCTAAACCCATAAAAGATAATCAGACAATTATTTCATCAATAAAAAACTAAATAAATCTTGCTACATTAAAAACTATTTTAAGCAAAATAGTTTATACCCCTTCAACCCCATCCTAAAAAGGAGGGGGAAGATTAGGGGGTTGTATTCGTGGAATTTGTTAACTATTCTCCCACATTCGTTAAAATTCGAGTTTACCATTTTCTTCCGCTTAACTTAACGATTACCCCTCCATGTTTTTTCAGAAATTGCGTCTTATAGTCAAAATAGGGGGTTGGGGGGTTGTATTCGTAGGACTTGTTCTTTTTTCCTTAAATTATCAATTTTCCCTCCAAAAGGAATTAAATTAAATACGTTAAAATTCGGATTTATCATTCTCTTCCCCTTAACTTAACGATTTCCCCTCCACATATTCTCAGAAATCGCGTCTTATAGTCAAGAAATTATCGCAATATCTATTTCAATACAAAACAACGAATACAACCCCCCATTCTGGATGGGGTTGGAGGGGTGTATTCGTGAGCCTTGTTCTTTTCCCCTTAAATTATCAATTTCCCCTCCAAAAATTGCACGTCTTATAGTCCGATAAACACAATAAAATCTCTAAACCCTAAAACATATTAAGACAATTATTTCATCATTAAAAAACCTATTAAATTTAGCTATTAAATTTATATTTAGCAATAAAAAGTGTTTTAAACAATTAGTTTACACCCCACAAACCCCCCATCCTGAGAGGGGGCAGGGTTTACGGGGTTGTATACATCGGATTCCTTAATCAATCTTCCACATTCGTTAAAATTCGGGTTTACTGTTTGTGTTCTTCCCCTTAAATTAACGATTTCCCCTCCAAGTTTTCTCAGAAATTGCGTCTTATAGTGCAGAAATTATCGCAATATCTATTTCAAAACAAAACAACGAATACAACCCCCATTCTGGGTGGTGGTTGGAGGGGTGTATTCGTGAGACCTGTTCTTTTCCCCTTAAATTGTCAATTTCCCCTCCAAAAATCGCGCGTCTTATAGTGCGAGAAATACAATAATATCTCTAAATCCATAAAAGATATTGAAACAATTATTTCATCATTAAAAAACCCATTAAATTTGGGCTATAAAATTTATATTTATCAATAAAATAAAAACATTACTATTTTAAACAATTACTTTTATACATCGTGTATTTGCGTAACTGGTACGTACGTAATCCAATATTACGTAAAAAAATGCATTTAACCGGAAAGCGGAAAAAAAGCTGGAAAATCGAATGATAATAATGAAAAATATTGGTGATAGTCACGCAAATGTCATGAGACCTAAATTTCATATTGAAGCGATCAAAATAAAAGGTCGAAAATAAGATTTTCCTTCGTCGTTTTCCTCTTGCTTTTCGTTGCTACTGATTTTCGCCTTTGCCTTGATATTAAACTGGATATTAATTGAAGCCGAGCACATTGTGCAACTGTTGCAAGTTTTCCCCTTGGGACACAAACGGAAAATCGGGAAATCGGGAAATCGAGGAAGTAGAAAAGTCATTGATGTTATTGCAATCTTGCAATATCTAATTTAATCTAATAATTCCTTACAAAAAAAAAACCTTGCTACGTGCTACATTGTGGACATGTTTACTTCCGGTTTGTGGAATGCAATATGGCCTGATGCGAAATTAATATATCAAGTGCCATTTTGGCATAATGTGCACTAAACATAACCAAAAAGTTAGGATTTTAAAAAAGTTCTGGAGAGAACAAAATATTTTGAATTGTAAATATCTTAGGTAAATATATATTTTTGAAAATTTTAAAAAGGTGTCATATTCTACATTAATTGAAGTTTCAATGTGTGTACTTTGTTTTCTTGTGAGATAATTTTAAGACTATTAAATAAATTACTAAAATTTATCAATATTTCAACGTTTTTTAAAAGATGAAAATTGTTTAGTTTTGACATTAAATTGCCATCAAACTAAAAATGATATTAAAATAATTCTTCTTGATTGTAATACTATCACTAATATTCTATTTACAACCAAAAAAAAAATTTTCAAAAAAATTGTATGCCCTTTGTGTTTTTATTAAAAGAAAATAAAGTTCCCGAAAAAATTATAATAAAATCATGAATTTTCATTTTCAAAGTGAAATTACACCAGGAAGTTATAATTTCCGGTTTATGAGACTAACATGGTACGATGCGAAATTAAATTATCTTTCCACTGGTACAAGTGCCATTTTGGCATAATGTAGTAAACATAACCAAAAACTTAAGATTTTAAGAATTTTTCTGGAAAAAACAAAACATTTTAAATTGCAAATATCTCAGGGAAATATTTATAATTTTGCAAATTTTATAAAAGCGCTATATTCTACATTAATTGATCTTTCGTTATGTGTAATTAGTTTTTTTGTAAGATAATTATAAGATTATTAAATAAATTATAAAAATTTATTAATATTTCGACGGCTTTTATAAGATGAAAATTGTTCAATTTTGACATTAAATTGCCATCAAACTAAAAACGATATTAAAATAATTCTTTTTGATTCTAGTACAATCACTAATATTCTATTGATAGCCAAAAGAAAATTCTCAACAATATTATGTGCCCTCTGTGATTTCTTTAAAAGAAAATAAAGTTCCCCGATAAATTATAATAAAATCATGAATTTTCATTTTAAAACTCAAATCACGCCAGGAAGTTGTAATTTCCGGTTTATGAGACTAACATGTTTCGATGCGAAATTAAATTATCTTTCCATTGGTACAAGTGCCATTTTGGCACAATGTAGTAAACATAACCAAAAAATTAAGTTTTTAAGAATCTTTCTGGAGAAAACAAAACATTTTAAATTGCAAATATCTCACTGAAATATTTATAATTTTGCAAATTTTAAAAAAGTGTCTTATTCTGCATTATTTGAAGTTTCGATATGTATATTTTGTTTTCCTGAGGGATAATTATAACACTATTAAATAAATTGGCAAATTTCATCAATATGAGGAAGAAATTCTTCTTTATGAGGAAGAAATTCTTCAGTTTTAACCTCAAATTATGGTTAAACTAACGGTAGTATCAAAATAATTCTTTCTAATTTCGATACTACATTTAATATTCTATTCATTACCCAAAGAAATATTTCAAACATATCTGTGTCCTGTGTGGTATTTTCGAAAAACTATAAATTATACCGAAAATTTGTGAAAAATTCTTGATTTTTCATATTCAAATTGAAATCACACCAGGAAGTGGTCACTTCCGGTTTATGGAATTAATATGGTTCGAAGGGTAATTAAATTATCTTTCGAATAGTATCAGTGCCCTTTTGGCATAAAGTGGGAAACATAACCAAAAAGTTAAGTTTTTTACGAAATTTCTGGAGAGAACAAAATATTTTCTATTGTAAATATCTCAATGAAATATTAATAATTTTTCAAATTTTAAAAAAGTGTCTTATTCTACATTAATTGATCTTTCGTTATGTGTACCTATTTTTCTTGTGAGATAATTCTAAGATCATTAAATAAATTGTCAAAGTTCATCAATATTTCGACGTTTTTCGTGACACAAAAATTGTTCAACTTTGACATTAAATTATGGCCAAACTAAGAATAATATCAAAATAATTCTTTCTAATTCAAATTCTACATCTAATATTCTATCTATAATCAAAAAGAACTATTCAAAAATATGCATTTATGATGAATAACTTCTATATAAATTTATACTGAGTGTCCCATTCATCTTGCACCATAAGAAACAAAAAACTACTATTAATCTATGGGACACCCTGTATATCATATCATCAGATATATCATAATACATAATTAATAAATAATAATTCTTTCTCTTTATACAAAACAACACAAAAAAGCCAAAGAAAAGAAGAAAAAACAAAAGAGAATTCATGAATATAATTAAATTAGAATTAATTTAATTTCATGTTTAATGAGCGTGGAATTGCCAGAAGTCGGAGGCAAGAAATGACAAAGTAATAAGAAAATACCGGGAATTTTAGGCATTCCACGTTTTGTCAATTAAATTGTAGCAATTAAACGCTAATTTAAACATCATAAATATTAATTAGATGCAGAAATCTTAAGAGATTTATTCCGAAAATTAGATGAATTTAGGCTACGAATGCACATTGCACATATCTCAAGTTGAAATCTCAAGATGCTTTAATAAGTAGGTTAATTAGCATTTAATTTAATTACTACTAAAAATTGCAAAGTTTCTTTATCACTAATCAATCTTTACCTAGAAAAACTAACAAAATTCTTCCAAAATTCTAATCAAGTTTGATAATTGTTTACAAGAAAATTACTTGAGGTAATAAGTTTGTTTGAAAAGTAGGTGAATTAATGTTTATAAGATTGTTTATAAAAAAATGTTGTTGTTGATTATACAGAGTTTCCCGCACTATAAGACGCAACATATTTACGTTGACAAAGTATTAAAATTTGATATGCGTCTTATGCTATGATATTACCTGTTTTTTCTATTTTCCCCTTTGAAATTGGAGGGGAAATTGATAATTTAGGGGTAAAATTGAGGGGAAGAAAACAGTAAATCCGAATTTTAACGAATGTGAACGAATGAATGAAAGGGTTGGAGGGTTGTTTAATATTTCGATTATTATTAATTTATTATCATAAGTTAATCAAAAAGAATTGAAGATAATCAATGATAAATCAAATTGTTATAAACAATCTTATAAACAATTAAACAGTAATTAACCTACTTTTCAAGTAAACTAAATATATAAAGTTATTTTCTTGTAAATAATTTTCGAATTGGATAGAATTTTGGAATGTTTAGATAAAAACTTAAAAGATTGTTTAGTAAGAAAGAAAGTTACTCAGATATTATGATGATAAAAATATAATGATTCATTATTAAGCGTAGTCATTAAAATAGGTTAATGAATAAAACAGTTTTGAATTATTACAAATTCTTCAAGTTTATTCCTGTGTGCGTAGAGACTTTGTTATTTAAATTATCATTTATGATTCAAACATTATCATTGATAACGTAAGGAATCATTAAAAATTTCCACGGTTTTAGCAAAATTATTAAACGATTTGAAAAGTCATTTATTGAAAATGTAACATAAATTTTCTTCTAGTTTTAGAAATAATTTGTAAGTGATGTTTCAAAAAATTGTTTAGTAGTGTAGTGATAACATTGCTGGTTTGTAAGTTAGACGATTCGGGTTTGAATTCTCGATTTGATCAGGATGCATCGTTGATTTGCCGGAAACGAAGTCTTTAACACCTTGGATAAGTCCAGCAATGTGCCTATTGTAGTGATATATGTTCATGGAAAATCCTAGACAAGTCTAGGTACAAAAAAACAACAAGAGATTCGCTTAAGCTTAACAACAGAAGAAGAAGATTTATTCGTAGAAGAAGAAGAAAAAGGAAGAAGATTTATTCAAATCTATTAAAGTTAAATTCCTTAGTTTATCTAGTTTATCACATGAAAGTAAGATTTATTCCTTATGTTTTTTTATTGCAAATAATTTTAATTAATTAAAAATGAAAATTTCTTCTTATTGTCAATCAACGTTGAATTGTAGAATTGTTTTTCTCAGGTTGTATAAAAGATATTTTAATTATTTGAAAAACATGTGAAAGTTTATTTAACGTCCTATGACACGGCGACTTTTGAAGATTGAATTTTAATTAGAAGTAATTAAGAAAATTAGGTGTAATTCATTGATCAAAATATATATTGAAAGACGTATATTTCATTTTCAATTATTTATTACACATGATCTATATGAGCAATTACTGTCATTCAAAAAGCATCATAATTACGATTTAATTATCTATAAATATTGTAAAAACACATTTTGCTAAAAATACTCCAAGTATATTAAAAAAAATATTGTAAATTTCTAGTAAAAATTGAAAGTTTCATCTTCAAATGTCTGTCATGCTAAAACAAAAAACAATATCTATTAACCAAATTCACTAATTTATAAACAATTTAATATTAAATAATAGTAAATAAATTCATCACTGCATTCATCAAATTCATCACTTCATCATTGAGATGAATGAAAAACAAAAAGAGTCAGATCTCAATTTTCATTCATTTTTAACTCAGATTTAGTAAAATTAATCAACTTAACTAAAAAGTCAATTTAATAAACTTCTAATTATTTTTACATAGACAAAAAATTTATTTTATAAAATGATTCTATTTATGCTTAATAAATTATTGAACATTTTCGATAAACAAAGAAATTTCAACTATATTTTCGCCAAAAAATTCATTTATTTTATTTACTTTTTACTCGGATTCCAGAAAAACAAAAAAAGATATTGACTTCTCCGAACCTCCCACTAATAAATAATTTATCATTAAATCATCACATAAATATTTATTTATCTGCTATGTATAGAAACTATGTTAACAGTAAAACAACCAAAAATGTCATAACTAAGTTTGCTTCATCTTCATTAATTTTTTACTCAATTTCTATAAAATCAATTAATATGTTTTAAAAAACACAATAAGTACCATCTAAACACCTCTAAAACTGCAAGATATTAATTTTCTTTAAAAACTGCAAGTATATTCAAATAATTATTAAAAATAAATGGAATTCCAAGCTTCTCACACTTAAATGACATTATACTCAAACTTCATCTTTACTAATTATTTACTTACGTTCCACATAACTTACAAACTTCATTTAAAAACCATAAAAATTACCATTTAATCAACTATGAATCTGCGAAATATCAATTTTCTCGAAAAACTCCAAGTACACTAAAATACTTATTAAAACTAAATGGATTTCTCAATTTTATTGCCCTACTACACTTGAATCACCTCATACTCAAACTTTATTTTTATTAATTATTTACGCCCGTTCTACATAACCTACAAACTTTATTTAAAAACCGAAATAATTAACATTTAATCACCTATAAATGTGCGTAATATGAATGTTCTCGGAGAACACCAAGTGCTTTAAAATACTTATTAAAAATAAATGGATTTCACAATTTTATTGACCTACCACACTTGAATCACATCATACTCAAACTTCATCTTTACTAATTATTTACGCCCGTTCTACATAACCTACAAACTTCATTTAAAAACCAAAATAATTACCATTTAATCACCTATAAATCTGCAAAATATTAATTTTCTCGAAAAACTGTAAGTGCTTTAAAATACTTATTAAAAATTTATGGATTCCTCAATTTTATTTTATACTCAATCACATCATACTCAAACTTAATCTTTACTAATTATTTACTCACGTTCTACATAACCTACAAACATCATTTAAAAACCATAATAATTACCATCTAATCACCTCTCACCTACCAAAATATCAATTTCCACCAACAAATCTAAATATATTTAAATAATTATTAAAAATAAATAGAATTCTCATCATCACTGACCTCAACATACTCAAACTTCACCCAACTTCCCTAAGTATTTACTCAATTTCTACATAACCTACAAACTTCAATTAAAAACCATATTAATTACCATCTAATGACCTTTTACATATCAAAATATAAATTTCCTACAATAAATCCAAGTATACTTAAATAATTATTAAAAATAAATGGAATTCTCATCATCACTGACCTCAACATACTCAAACTTTACCCAACTTCCCTAAGTAGTTACTCAATCTCTATACAACCTATCAACCTACTTTAAAAACCATAATAATTACCATCTAATCACCTCTCCCTTACCAAAATATCAATTTTCACCAATAAATCCAAATTTACTTAAATAATTATTGAAAATAACAACAATTCTTCACTAACTTCTCCCATCCCACTAAAACTTCATCTTCATTAATTTTTTACTCAATTTTTACATTATCAACTAATTAGTCTCAAAAACCACAATAATTACCACCTAGTCACTTTTCACCTCCCAAAATATCATCTTCCCACAATAAACCCAAATAGATAAAAAAATACTCGAAATTCCCCGCTCTTCAAATCACTCCAAACCCCAAAAATAATGCATTATCCACCAATAAATCATCTCATAAATATTCATATTCCTTCCTATTCATTCACACACCGCAAACCGCGCATACGAAATTGAGATAAATGACGATAAAAGTGTTATGAAAGCTGCTCGCTTGACACGGCTCGTTCGCTCTCGAAATGCAATAAGTGTGAGCAATAATTACCGGTTACGCGTAATTTACCGCATGCGATTCCGCAATTATAACTTAATTAACCGTGCGTAGCAGCGTTTACATATATCTTGATTTTTATTATTATTCCACCATTATGTATATCATAATTTCATGCTTCTTGACGTGAAACAAATATGCAATTATTATACATTTATTCCACCTTTTTCTACACCAATAATTATTATTGTTGTTGTTGTTATTGTTGTAATCAGTGCCTTAATCATCGTCCTCTTCTGAATTCGCGTACTTCAACATCAGCAACGCGCACCAAATACAAATGACAAAACAGGCACCGATTCCAATGCCCTCTGGTTGATCACCACGCATCTTCAACCCAAAATACAGCAAATATATCTTCAAAAAAATATTCTCTGAAAATTTCGTCAATTTTGATTGACATTTGACTGATTTATTCACTAATCAATCATTCGTTCATCTTCGGTTATTTTCGTATCATCGTTTATCGTCGGTTATAATGGTCGAATCGTTTATTTTCGGTTACATTCGACCAATCGTTCATCTTCGGCTGTATTCGTTTAATCGTTTATCATCGGCTATATTCGTCGAATCGTTCATCTTCGTCTCAATTCGTGTAATCGTGTATCTTCGTATCGCCGAAAATAAACGATTACACAGCTCGCACAGTAAATTAAATTTTATCATCTTCAAATGACACGTTGATGGATCGTTTACGTCCCTTCGGCCGTGTTCGCGTTTGTCAGCGGAAACAAACGATTGAATTAATTCACTTTGGATTTGCTTTGTGCGCACGTCGCTGCCGCTCTCAAATTTTGTCATTTTCCACCGACACCCGAGAGACGGATGGATTGATTGATAGATTGATTGATTAATGGTGGTAGTGTTTCCGGTTTTCCGCATTTCCCGTTGTGATTAATGATTGTATCAACAAGTAAAGTGGGTACGTTTTGTTTTTCACTGCGCGTGAACGACAAAGCGGCGTTAATCCTACACGAATTTGACGCTTCACATTCGTGTCGTGTCTAGGCGCGAGCAAGAAGAAGAATAACAGGAAATTGAAGAGGTTTTTGTATGGCACAACAATCAAATGTTCATTTCATTCATAATACATACACGTATACAACAGGTGTATTATTATAACGTAATTACGTCGTTTTTAGACGAGTTTTATTTTGTTTGGCGTGTTATTAGAGTGTTTGGTTGCAAAGAAGAAGAAGGTTATGCAAACTTACAATTTCATAACCTTCAAATTCATGTTTGAATGGTTCTTTTTTTGGTATGTGGGTTGTGATTTAAGATTGGATTGTGGAATAAACACATTTTTACTTTGGCATTGGATGAAAGATTATGAAAATTTTGTTCAAATTTGAGACGGTTTTACTCTGGTTTGAAAGGAGATATTATTTTGAATCAAAAAGTGGGTTTTAGATCATTTATTCCTCTGTTGGTATGTGAAAATTGAGAGCTGTAGCTTTATTTTTAATAGTCTAAATAAATAATTGAATATTACTTGTCGAAATTGAGAAAACTTTTGATGATTTTAAGTTTGATCATTTTTTTCGCAAAGGTTAAGAAAGTGGTTAACTTCAATCTTTTAGGGTATTAATAAGCATCTAATTAAGTATGATGTGAAAGAATTTGGTTAAGCTGACTTAATTAGAAATATTAGAAAATAATAATTGAAAATAACTTGATTGAATAAGAAGAAAAATTTTGACAATTTTGTGAGAAATGTCCAAGTTTGAGATGGTTTTACTCGCGTTTGAAATGAGATTTGAATTTCATTTAAAAAGTGGATCTTAGATCATTTATTCCTCTATCACTGAGTGAAATTTGAGAGTTATAACTTTATTTTTAATTATTTAAATAAAATGTTGAAATTTATTTGTGGAAATTGGTCTTAATTTTGAGAATTTCATGTTTGATCATTTTTTTCTCAGAGGTTATGAAAGTAATTAAGTATATTCTTTCACAATTTTAATTACTGTCTAATTAGACATATTGCGAAAAAAATTCATTAAGCTGACTTAATTAGAAGTATTAAAAAATAATTATTAAAAATAGCCTAATAATTTCCGATTGCTTTACAGTCAAAGTTATGGCAATCTCAAGTTAATCATTTTTTTACAGCGAACCTACGAATAATATTTATTTTAAATAAAAAGCATAAAATAAATAATTTATTCATTTAATACATATCAAAATTTAAGATTAATAGGATCATTAGAAATAATTGGAAAAAGATAATGAAAATTATTTGTCAAAATTACCTAAATTTTCAATATTTCGAATTTACTCATGTTTTACTCAAAATCTAGCAAGGAAAACAACTTCATTCATACATCACATTAACTACCATTAAACTAAGCCTCTTTATACCTATTTTTATCATCCTAACCACACCAGATATATTACAAACAAATTATGGAATTTTCCCGCTAAAATTCCAATTCCTTCACAAAAAAAAACAATTTATTCAAAAACGATTAAAAATATTTTAAAAATTCAAACTACTTATCATTCCCAATTAACCGGCAAATTACCTCTCTAAATTTCATTAACTATCCTCAACCCATTTCCGAGAAAATCGAGAAAACTAAAATAAAACACAAAAAAACTCTTATTTCCAATATTTTCCCAACAAAAAACCAATTTATTCAAATCCTGCCTTCATCCATTTCGAAGAAAATCAAGAGAAACTAAAACATTGAAAATGTTCCCGATAAAATTCAAATTTCTTCACAAAAAAGTGCATTTATTCAAAAACCACCCAAAATTTTTCTAAAATTCAAACTACATATCGTTCCTAATTAATCTGGAAATTACTATTCATAATTTCATAAATTTCCTTCAATGGATTTCCCAGAAAATCAAGAAAAACTAAAATAAAACACAAAAAAACTCTTGTTTCCAATATCTGCCCAAAAAACCGATTTCTTCAAAAACTACTAAAAATATGTTAATAATAATAACTGCCTAACATTTTTAATTAAGATACAAATTAACTCCTAAAGTTTAATTAATTTTCCTCCATCTATTTCCGAGATAATCGAGAAAAACTAAAACATTGAAAATTCTCCCAATAAAATTCAAATTTCTTCATTAAAACCCAATTTATTCAAAAACTACCCAAAATATTTAAAAAATTCAAACTTTTCAACATTCTCAATTAACCTGAAAATTACTTTTCAAAATTTCCTCAATTTTACCCCCACCATTTCTGAGAAAATCAAGAAGAACTAAAATTTTGAAAATTTCCCAATAAAATTCAAATTTCTTCATTAAAAACCCAATTTATTCAAAAACTATCCAAAATATTTTAAAAATTCAAACTTGCCAGCATTCCCAATTAACCTGTAAATTACTTCTCAAAATTTGCTTAATTTTACCCCACCCATTTCCGCGAAAATCAAGAAAAAGCTTAACTTTGAAAATTTCCCAATAAAATTCCAAATTCTTCACTAAAATCCCAATTTATTCAAAAACTACCTAAAATATTTTAAAAATTCAAACTTGTCAACATTCCCAATTAACCTGCAAATTACTTCTCAAAATTTCCTCAATTATCCCCTTTCCATTTCCGAGAAAATCAAGAAGAACTAAAATTTTAAAAATTTCGCAATAAAATTCAAATTTCTTCATTAAAAACCCAATTATTCAAAAACTACCCAAAATATTTTAATAATTCAAACTTCCTAACATTCCCAATTAAACCGCAAACTATCTCTCAAAATTTCATTTATTTTTCTCTATCCATTTCCCAGAAAATCAAGAAAAACCTTAACTTTGAAAATTTCCCTATAAAATTCCAAATTCTTCACTAAAATCCCAATTTATTCAAAAACTACCCAAAATATTTTAAAAATTCAAACTTGCCAACATTCCCAATTAACCTGCAAATTACTTTTCAAAATTTCCTCAATTTCCCCCCTTCCATTTCCGAGGAAATCTAGAAGAACTAAAATTTTAAAAATTTCGCAATAAAATTCAAATTTCTTCACTAAAATCCCAATTAATTCAAAAACTACCTAAAATATTTTAAAAATGCAAATTTACTAACATCCCTAATTAACCTAAAAATCAACTCTCCAAATTTTATCAATTTCCCTTTATCCATTTCCGAGAAAATAAAAAAAACCTTAACTTTGAAAATTTCCCAATAAAATTCCAAATTCTTCACCAAAAACCCAATTTATTCAAAAACTACCGAAACTATTTTAAAAATTCAAACTTCCTAACATTCCCAATTAATCTACAAATCACCTCTCCAAATTTCCTCAATTTCCCACCAACCATTTCCCAGTAAATCAAGAAAAACTAAACTAAAACCCATAAAAGAAACTCTTTCAATCCATTGCATTTGCATTTGCATTTTTATATTTATTTACGCATAAGTGCATCGTGTACATACCCTCTAAGTATGCACGTAGCATCCATTATCGTAGAACTTAATGGAAAAATTGTATTTCTATTACGTCCAAAGGTTAAAACACCCGTGTAAATTGTTCAAACTATCGATTTTCCACGATCCAAACGCACCCGAGCATTTCCACTCGACGAATTACCGAATGATCGAACGTAAAACTTTTCCAAGACTTTTCCAATCATAGCTAAGGATTAAACTAGGTGCACTTTAATCCGCTTGTTAATCACTTTAATCAAACGTAAATTTATCGTGATTTTCAGCGATTGCAAGTAAAGTTTCTAGAGCGTTTTAATCGTAGATCCCGTACGATAAGACGCGTCTTTCAATTGACTTAATTTTGATAAAATCAAAATTTTGAAAAATTCTTTTTGGTGATCGATAGAGGATTAATAGAAGTAGGTTAAACAATAGGAATTATTTCGATAGCATGATGGGTATGGTCATAATTTAATGTCAAAGTTGAACAATTTTCATCGTCGAAATATTGATCAACTTTGACAATTTATTTAAAGGTCTTAAAATTATCTCACAAAAAAACTAAGTACACATATCGAAAGCTGAATTAATGCAGAATATGATAATATTTTAAAATTTAAAAAATTATTAATAATTCAATAAGATATATGCAATTGAAGAAATTTTGTTTTTTCTAGAAAATTTTTTAAAAAGTTGACTTTTCGGTTATGTTTGCAACATTATGCCAAATTGGCACTATTACTATTCGAAAGATAATTTAATTACGCATTGAATAGTGTAGGTTGCATAAACGGGAAATGACAATTTCCTGGTGTAATTTCAGTTTGAAGATGAAAAATGAAGAATTTTTACAATTTTTAGGTAAGATTATACTTTTTCGAAAATTCCACAGAGGGCATATACGTTTTTGGAAAATTTTTATTGATTATTAGGAGAGTAATAATTGTAGTATCTGAATCAAAAAGAATTATTTTGATATCACTGTTAGTTTGACTATAATTTAATATCAAAATTGAGCAATATTTGTCTCACAAAAACCGTCGATATATTGATCAACTTTGACAATTTATTTAAAGGTCTTAAAATAATCTTACAAGAAAACTACATACACTTATCTAAAGCTGAATTAATGTAGAATACGATAGTATTTTAAAATTTGCAAAACTATTTATATTTTGCTGAGATATTTGCAATTCAAAATATTTTGTTCTTTCCAGAAATGTTTTTTAAAACTTCACTTTCTGTCATGTTTGCTTCATTGTGCCAAAATGGCACTTATACCATTCGAAAGATAATTTAATTAAGCATCGAACCATATTACTTTTACTAACCGGAAATGACAACTTCTTTATGTAATTCCCTTTAAAATTGGTGAAAAATCCATAAAAATGTTCAAATTTCATTAAAACCCCTCAAATTTCAACTTCCAACGACCATAACCTCAATTAACCCGGGTTAAACAAGATCAACCATATCAATCTGGATTCTTCATTTAATTATCTACCTTACCGTATGAATATTTCCTTGACATACATTAATAAACATTGCTAGAAATCGATTTGAATATTTTTACTCTATCCAAAATTGGGCATTTTTAAAAAATCAATCTCTCATCGAAAATATCAATTTTATAAAAAAAATATTTACATTATTATAAAGTTGATTAATTGTACTTTTCACCGATGTAAATAGTTTTATTCAAAATGCAATAAAAGCTTGGAAATTTAATTTTGAAATTGACGTTTACGCAACGAGCGTAATTAATGAAATTAGTGCAATTTTAACAATAAATTGTTGCTAAACTATTCATCCAATATAAATATTTTTTCCAGGACTGAAAAACTCAATTACTTATTTATCGAGCAGTAAAAGAAAATTTCCGGAAATATTAATATTTAATTGTCAAATTTCTATTTTTCCATTCTATAACACCCATAATCCCGGCACAAAAATCCTTCAATTTTAACACTAAATTGTTGCTAAACTATTCATCCAAAATCAATAATTTTTTCAGAACCCGAAAAATCACTTATTCATTTATCAAATAGTTTAAAAACATTTTCAAAAATATCCCTATTTCATACCTAAATTTCCATTTTTCCATTTCCATTTTCTCTATTCTTATTAAAAACTCTTCAACTTTAACCCTAAATTGTTGCTAAACTTTCCATCATTTTCCACTTAAATTTCTACATTTCCAAACCTCATCTCAGACTCCATCACCTCCAAACAAAATTTTCCAAAAATCTCAATTTTTCCCCAAAACCTCCTGCGTCTTATACACCGAAATTCCCCCAAAAAACATTAAACTTTCCATCATTTTCCAACTCAATTTCCACATTCCCAAACCTCATCTCATCCTCAATCACCTCCAAACAAAATTTTCCAAAAATCT
>JARJDV010001019.1:0-14863 GCA_030264675.1 Anaulacaspis nigra | reverse complement strand
TTTGTTACAGTTGCCGGAAACGAGGATCCATGGGGGCCAGTATACAGAATCTGCAGAGGCGGAAGGAGAAATGCGGACAATGTACCTACCCTCAGGAAGGACGGAGGCTACACGACGTCGTGGAAAGAGTCCATCGAGACCCTATGCGACCGATGGTTTCCCAAGGACGACTCCCCAATCGTCAACATCGAGGAGAGCAGGCCAACTTCAGGAGAACCTTGGACAGCGCGCGAGATTGAGCTTGCGATAAGAAAGGTTAAGACCGGCAAGTCACCGGGGCTGGATGGTATCACAGGACGCATGGTACACGCAGTGTACAAGCATGCTCCAGAGTTTATCCACAGCCTAATGGGGGCTTGCTACTTAACCGGGACTTTCCCTTCAGCTTGGAAACTGGCTGAGGTAATCACATTACCAAAGGGTCCGGAAAAGGATCCTTTTGAGGCAAGTTCCTACCGCCCGATTTCACTACTTCCCACTCTCAGCAAGGTCTTAGAGTACCTAATGGTAACTCGCTTGCATGATGCGGTGGGCCCGATGTCGGACGCGCAGTTTGGCTTTCGCGCAGGAAGAGGAACCGAGGATGCACTTATTCGAGCCGCGAATATAGTGAACAGGTGCGAATCAAAGTATGCGCTTGGTATTTTTGTGGATTTTTCAGGAGCATTTGACAATCTGAAATGGAGCGTCATTCTCCGAACCATCGAAGACCGAGGCTGCACGGATGTCCACCTATGGAAGAGCTACTTCCAAGGAAGGGAAGTCATGGCCATTGAGAGGGGTGAGGAGTTCCGCCGGACGATCGATCGAAGATGCCCGCAAGGTTCGATTTGTGGGCCCGTCGTTTGGAATCTCGTCCTGGATCATCTCTTGGAGACGCTACTACAGAGGTGTAATGTAGTAGCGTACGCCGACGATTTACTCATAATCGTCAAGGGTGATAGCCGAAAAGCACTTGAAACAGAAGGTCAAATCCTGATGAATCTCGTGCTAGAATGGTGCGCTACAGTAGGTCTCTCCGTTTCTCCGTCGAAGACGCTACTCATGCTCCTAAAGGGTCGCTTGGATGTTACCAGACCACCCATTGTACGAGTGGCCGGTAGGTCACTCAGGATGGTCAACCAGCATAAGTATCTGGGGATTACGATTGGGCAGCGTATGTCCGTCGTGCCTCACTTTAAGGTTCTTCATGGCAAGATCGAGAAAGTGCTTGGTGGTATCAGAAGAGTTCTCCGGAAGGAATGGGGTCTGAAACGTAGGGCGATCAAATGCTTGTATCGGGGTTGGCTCTCGGCCTGTGCCCTCTACGGTGCGGGTTTCTGGTTCACTGCGATGTCCGCAAATCAGTGCCGAGCACTCATGAATTCTTGTGAGCGCAAAGCGTTGTTGGCGTGTCTCCCGGTGTGCAGGACCGTATCCACGGAGGGTTTGCAGGTTCTGATGGGTCAGCCTCCATGGTATTTGCAGGCGATTAGACGAGGCATACTGAAAAAGTTGAAGGTTGGTGAACCAATACCTCCGTGTATAGGTTATACTCCGGCAACTACCGACTACTGTGTAGCCCTAGAGGAAACACGGGGTTGGATGTGGGAGAAGTGGCAGGCAGACTGGCGTGAAAGTGCTAAGGGAAGAGACCTGTTCGAGTTTGTGCCTGACGTGACCATTGTTGAATCTTCGCCTTGGCTGGAATTGACATTGGAAACAGGGTTCATACTCACTGGACATGGATCACTCAACTCGAAGTTACACACGTTCGGTTTGGCAGAAACGAGCTTATGCTCGCTATGCGGGGTTAACGAGTCCGCAATGCACGTCCTCAGGGACTGCGTGCGGGTGGCAAGGCACCCTTCTACACAACTCCTACGGTCAGCTCTCTCCACGCGAAATCTACGGGACATCCTCACGGATGAAGGCCTCTGGTCAGCATTCAGTGAATTCGCGAAGACCCACTTTGTTAGTCGAAAGACGCAGGGTGGATAGCGGGATGTACGGAGACTAGCGAGGGTGACTGTCCAGGCTATCACTATCAGGAACACATCTGTCGTTCCGAATGTGTAAGGAGCACTTCTGTCGCTCCGCAGGAAGCACTTATGTCGTTTCCGCAGTGTTATGGGCAAACACTTAAGGACCAACTCGTTGGTCCGCCGTGTAAGGAGCACTTCTGTCGCTCCGCAGGAAGCACTTCTGTCGTTTCCGAAAGTGTAAGGGATACTTCTGTCGTCCCGACTGTGTAAGGAGCACTTCTGTCGCTCCGCAGGAAGCACATCTGTCGTTTCCGAAGTGTAAGGGATACTTATGTCGTCCCGTCCAGCTGTACGGCCCTAGGGCTTTGCAGCGAGTGGACAATATGTGTGAGCAATCATATGTGGAGTCTGCGCCAAGCTAGAGGAGGTACTACTGGCAAGGGTACCAAATCGAAACTTGGTAGTTTATCCGGGTAAAGTGGCGCCCTCCAGCCTTTGTCTGCCCAGACACTGGTTGGACCACTTGTTGAGGTTGGGGCCAAAGCAGAAATGCGGCGGCCACTTGGTGTAGCGTGGGAGTAAGCTAGAAGTAATTGCCATGGCGTCGGGTGTCGCATTGTAACAGCCCGCGGTTAGATCAGTTCGGCTGTGAACCAGCAGAGTGAAGTCGCGAGACATATGCCTGCTTGCTAAACAAACGAGTTTGGTCCGTCGCCTAATTCACAGCAGACGGAGGGCCGAGCGGGCAGGGGCGACTAAGCACGACCAAACGCTCCGTGCGCTCGCAAGATAACAGGGTCTAGATACAGAAGACAAAGCCTCGGACCCTGCCCCAGCCGGTTCCACTGGGCAGGGATTGGGAATTTCCCAATGACAAGGAACCACCGTTGACAACACTACCGCAATGTCATGGACATGCCCGTTCGGTCGTCGACCGGGGATCGGTCCGCCGCGCATCCGTCGGATGTTGCAGAATGAAACGCGCTATCACCCAAAAAGCCCACGATAATCTGACAGCAGAGCCCCCAGTTGATATGCATGAGATAATATCTCACCTCAAAACAGCCTCACCTCAAATGTAACACAAAATCCCATCGACACTCTCTACGAGCGCGTGGTCTATTTCATCCGGCGTTAACCGGGTGCAGAAACGGAAGCGAGAAGCGTCCCTCCTCTCCGCACGTTCTCAGAACCTATATAATAAGCACCCAGCGGTCCTTGTAAGAATGGTACGCGAAAGGAAAGAGTGCGTGGAGATTGGGGGTTCAATCAAAGCCCCTCCACACGAGATAAGAGATTTATATCTGTCTCTATGGGGCCCTCCTCGAGGCCCTCTCACCACCTTGACGAGGCGTGAAAGTCGTGCATTAAAAAGGGCACCAAACACACAACTGTCTTTGACTTCAAAACGTGGTGATGAACCGAAGACAGCTATCTGGACACCTGACGCATCTGGCCGAGATTCAACCCAGAGACGTCTGGGAATACCATGCCTAAGTTGCTCTGGCATCAGGTTGACGGTTGGGTTAATCACTAGGCGCTGCCACGTGGCCAGACACCTTGTTAGGCTCGGTATATGAGTCTGCGAGAACGGATGCGAGAACGAAAAGAAGGAAACGGCGGAGCACTTTCTGTGCTTGTTAAGACAACACTTCTTTTAGAGAACTAAACAGGTTCTGGATCCGAAGAACTTCTCACATATTTAGAGGTTCTGGATCCGGAGAACTTCTCACATATTTATATTAAAAACATTTTTATTTAATCTGTTTTATTCATTATTTCAAGAACCCTAACGTGATTTCGGATATTTCTTCTATTAATAAGGCAGTTTAAAAAAGTTTAAGAACATTTTTGAATATTATTAAGATTTTTACTTTAAAAGATTGGTTTTATGAAAGTTCCTTTTATGTTTAAAATAATTAACAGGTTTAACACATTTTTGAATTTATATTTAAATCACATAATTTAGCGTCACTGTATATTATATTAATTTCAAGATAATGTCACGTTTATTTATCAAGTTATTTAAGTGTATTCACAATTTTAGATAAAAATTAAATCTTAAACACATGGTTTCAATAGTAGTTTACAAATGGTTTCCGTTGGCTTTACGGATTTTAAGTTATTAATTCTTACAACAGGTACGCCCGAACCACAACAAGCCACGCTGTACGTTCGACCAAAAAGAACAATCGTTTTCATAAAGATAATCCATCACCTTAAATTTATGAAATTGGAGTAGGGAGAGCAACACATTGTAGCACTAAACAAACGCTGGGTATAGTAAATATCCCATCTTTTTGTTTACAAGTTGGCAACCCTCATTTTAGTATTCGAAGAAATATATGTGTTATCTCATATTCTATGATATATCGATGATATAGGGTTAATATCATTATATCATAGGTTTTTGTATAGATATAAACCCCAGTCGTAATACTTTCGTTGGTTGTTTGATTGACCAAACTTCGCGTCGACTTCGTCCGCATGGCGGGAATATTTCAAAACATTGTAGTTAATTTATAACTTTTATTAATCTAAGCGACAATTATATAATTTTATTCACATTACAAGAGTATTATAAACCTACTTAATAAGGTTAATAGTCAGTTGTTTAATATTTTACTATCCGATTTGTTTGTGATATTCTAATGAGTTGTTATATAAAAAGCTCTCACCTGACTGTTTACAATATTTACATACATTTTGCATCAACCTTTGCGACAATGCATTAAAATACACTCAGCTATTTTTTTACCACTAACGATAGCAAAGTCAAACTAAAATATCAAAACATATCTCGTTATTTTCTTTTATTGGGAACTGCACCGAAGCATGACAGCATATAGAGGTGTATGTTTAACAATTACTAAAATGACAGTAAATAAAGTCGAACTATATGTTCTACTTAGAAATTTAATAAAATATTGTTCATAATTGTGCAGCTGCAAGGGCGGTATTAAACAATCGCAGTTTAATGAGTGTGTACACGACAAAAATAAAAACTTTGATAACTATTGGGAACAATTATTCATCCCAGCGTCACGTATCACGAGTTGTCCTAAACTTTGCTGACACAATTATACAAAAATCCATTGTTATAACAATAGTAGTACTGGAAATTATGTTGTTTTTCCCACAATAAAGAATGAGAATTGTTGTAGACACTTTGCCTTCTGAATAATTGAGCGTTTTATGGATTTGCAATTGGTGTTTAAATAAATGCGGATGTTGAACTCATCGCAGTAGGCACGCCAAATCTGTTGTCCCTTGTTCTAAATGTTAGAGAACAGTTAGCACTAAAACTAAATATTCTGAAGGCTGAAACGATTTTCGCTGTTTCCACCTACAATATAAATGTATACATTTATTTTCTCATATGATTTCATCGAATTACCGTAAGCTTTATGAAATGGCACAGGAAAATTTCTACTGCATTGAATTATTTCGCTTTAAATAGCAGCAGATATACTTAAGAGTTATTTAGTAAAATTAAATGCATCAGCAATATTACTGCTGGCACATCAAACATTATGGATAAATCCAAAAAAGAAGTTATAGTTGTATACAAATGAAAAATATAACATCTTGACATCTGCTTCAAAAGCTAAGTAAGAGATTGAATCTTAAATAGAAAAATGAATTCAGTATTTTTCAGATACTCCAAAATCAAACAAGAGTTTTCCATCATTTGATGTACATAGGATGGACTTGCCCTAAATATTTCAGTTTTGTTTGTTCCAAACATAGAGAATTCAGTGTAGGCCGTGTCTAGTATTTAGACATTAACCATAGATGCATTTGGCTTGAAAGAAAATGCTCAAACTAGCACATTTGATGCAAGTCAGAGAAATCTTGAAATTATTGATATATCATTTAGTAGATCTATCTTTGGATTGGAGTGAATTTGCAACAATTGCTTTGCTTCTGAAGACTGCAAATTCTACTTTGCACCATCAAAAATATTAATTGTACTATGGTTTTGTATCAGTATTAAAGTTTGTATATAGCATTGATCTAAAAACTAGGTTGAAAATTAGAGCTAATATTTTCTTAACAACATTCTGTTAAGGCTAATTACATGTTTGAAGTACTTACCCATTCTACACTATTTTTTAAGAAATGCAAAGATTCATCATTGGGATCAGCTAGACAAATTTATTGCATTGCTGCTCTCTTGGCTCACATTCCTGTTGGAATAATCATCACAATCTTTTTCTGTTTATTCACAAGTTGTCATATTACCAGTATTATGTCCAGCATAATACTATTGTTTTGTGTTTGTTATTGTTATTGAGTGGTTTTGATTTCACTTGGTGTACAAAATCTAAAATCAAAAATAATTAGTTCTAAATTTTAATACAGTATTGACTTACATTGAACTTGAATCAAGCCTTGCACAGGCTTTGCTTACTTACCAAATTACATAGAATTGATCAAGTCGATGATCCCCATAAGTGATTAAACTTTCCAGATGTTAACAAAATAGTCATGGATGTATTTTTTCTTCGTTTCGCTAAAACGATAGGCCTGAAGCCAGGTGTTCCATTAATATATGAATTATACATGTTATCAAATTGCAGAACTAAAACAAATCGGTAAGTTGATATAACCTCAAACACACGACTGATTTTTAACACCAATAATTTCCACTACAAGTGACTACAAGTAGAATGAGCCAGGAGGGGGTATGTAAACCGGGGTTTGTTGTATAACTTTGTATCACATTGTATCACATGCTTTGTAGTTTAAAATAGTTAGTTATACTTGAATAACTAAGGCCCAAACCAATGCCAGCCTAAACTAAAACAGTAATTGAAATTAATGTGTCAATATTGCAAAGTAAAGAGCTCTCGTGTTACTATGAATGCCTAGGTCATCAAACGGATCGGTAACAAAGAATATAGATTTGTGTAAATATTTGATAAATATTGTTTTAGTTATAACCATCGTACTGAACCATTTTAAAGTTATGAAAATATGGATTTAGGTAATTGTACTTGGTGATAATTGGAAACAGGAAAATCTTCTATCATGCACAGGCAAAGTTATTCAATTCAATCAGGAAATCTTAAATGTAACGGTAAATTTCATAAATTTCAATCATTTGTGTTTAATGGGAATAGTTCCAAAAGGGAAGAAAATAAACTGTGTTCTGCAAAGAATTGATAAAAGTTATATTTTAACATTTTGGGAGGAGATATTGAAATTGATTTGAATGTAAGTAATCACATAAACCATTTTTAGGCAGCTATAAACTAGAAAGTAACTGTTTAATGTAAAGTTCAAGTTGAGGACACTCAACATGACAATGTAAATATGAATTATGCAGTTGGTGATGGCCCTCAGGATAATTCTGAGGTAAATATTTTTATATTTCTATTATGATTCCATGCATATTAATGCCATGATATTTTTAGAACCAATTAGTAAAAAAGATAGAATAATGAGGAGAAGCAAATTATGGTATGGCAACTAGGAAATATTAGAAGCGTCAGACTATCACAAAGAACAATGGAAGAAGTGGGAAATTATGCGGGGAAAGAAGGAACAAACTGGCAAGAAAATGTTATGTTTGGAAATTATTTTATATGCGATTTTCAAATGAATTAAATATTTTAACATTTTTAGATTTCTATGTGAAAGAGGACAACAGATGGCTTTACATCCCTTATAAAAATTTTGCAATTATCTCCATTCATAGCAGTCTCTTGCAATCCATTACCAGATTCTTACAACTCTTAGTTGTTTTAGATCAGTTATGTTGATGTATACGGCCAGCATATTTTGAAATAAATGAAACTGAATATGTATGTCACATTCAGATATTACTTTGCATATATAAACCCAACTGTGATATAAATTGCACTCAAAAATATGAATTCTAGTATTTCAGATTGATAATATTAAAATACTAATTACCAATATTGAAATTATAATAAAGACGTTGAAGAAGAAAAAGTATGTAGAAAACTACATCTTTTTTTAGTGATCACGTCATATTTTGGCTGGCCTGTGCATCTGTTAAATATCACATCTGCACAATAAATACTAATCCAACCCTCGTGCGTTGCCACGGTTTCGCTTTCCCTACTCCAATCCCTTCAGTCAGGTGAAGGGTGAACAAAACCCTTGTGATGACGATCAATGTTCTTTCTGATTCAACCTTCAGCGCGGCTTGTTGTCACTGGGTAGTGCAATATGCAACTGATTAAATAGAGTGAATGAAAATTCAATATCTCATCTATTTTAAATTAAAATGATGTTAAAATTAATATGTGATGTAACAATAAGTGTGGCAAACGTAAATTACTAAGTTTGTTACTTTGTTAAATTATTGGAAAATTAGTAGAACTAACTTATAATTAAGCAAGAAGCTTATCAATTCCCAACAGTGGAGTGAATTAAAACGCAAAATCTCATCTGATTTATATTTAAACATCATAGAAAAGTGCATAAACATAAATGACGTTTAAATCAATATAAACATCAGTGATTTTAAAATGGGCGTGCAAAATGTAAAATTATTAAATCTTTTAATTTGTTAAATATCTGAAAAATAATACATAACAAGAATCTTAACAATATTAAAAAATGTTTTTAAATAAGCTGTTTAATATTCCATTAACACGTATTTAATAACATAAATTTTAATTACTAAATTTTTAACTATGATTAAATAAATGATTGAATTTAAACCTAAACTATACTAAAGTTAACTTCATGATAAGGGATTAGCATTATTTCGCTGGTTTCTGGTTTCTCAATGTTTCCTCGTGGGCTTTATCCGTTTAAAGTCATCTGTAATTTTCATGTTGATGGAATAACACAATATTTACAATTATTTAGTTTCTGGAATGACAATATTCCATTAAATAATTTAGTCAGTGGAATCTATTAGACGATGTTAAGCTGCTCTGAGTTGAATATATTGATCCTCTAATAAGTGATCACTGTTTACTGGGACGTATTCGGCTAATTGAAGTACTTTAACTTTATTTTTGTCATTGTTCAATTTACAGAAGCCATATACAAATATGTTATAGCATTCAAGAGATTTCAGAATCTTGGAGGAGAATTTCTAAAATATTTATTGATTGTGCCTGGTTTCGTTGATTTCATTTGTCAATTCCCTCCCGTTCTTGTATGAAATGCTACACCAAAGTTCTACATAATCGTGCCCTGTACAATCATATGGTGGTAAATCATTGTAGGTCGCCACATTTTATCCTATGGTGAATTATGTGCAAACACTTGCCTCAAACACAATTCCTAACTATTAAACGACATCTTTCTCGGAATTTCCTCTACACTGTCAATACATCCAAGTCCCACACCTTGCTGACTGTTGGTGATAATTCCATTCTATTTCTAAATAGTTTATTCTTCCACGGTATCCATTTCCGTTCTTGATTCGATCTAAAATTGTCTTCGGAGGACGTATTTCAACGATTCATCATATTGATATACCAAGTTTTCATATTAATCAATCTTTTTGCGCTGGGGTTAAGCGTTTCTTTGCGGATTCGTTGTTGCTGGTTTGCACCCTGAGAATTTCGTTGCGAGTTTTGTGAATGCTTCGTCATTAATTGTTTCTATAACTATGTCCTCATAAGGTGTATATTTTACATGTACCTAATTATCCTATTTAACCTGTGAGCTTTTCTTAATTTGATTGAGAGGTGCATTTGCGAACGATTTATATATATATTCAGGACCCTTTGTACCCCATTAGGGTGTAGGGTATTATGGTCCAAAAATTATCCAGGGATCAGGCTACAACCGAACTGCGAGATATACGAAAAAATAGAAAGTTGCAATTAAAAACTGCAGACTATGTTTCTATGGCTACATACGCAGAATAAGAAAATCATGGAATATCAAACGCAATTAGGACACAAAATGGGAGGTTCCGAAAAATGAAGAAGTTCTGGAAGGCAAAAAACTTTCTATCCAATGATATTTGCGTGGTCCAAGAGGCGACAATAAAAAAATTAATTGAATCGTTAAGTTTACTTCACTTCTGTCGTGTATGAGGAATCTGATAATTTTGAAATGCCGTTCTGGCGAGCCTGTAGCTTTTTAGTATTATAAGAAGTTCAGGTAGATTGTTCTGCGATCCTACTTTTCTTAGTAGTACTTTCTTCATTCTCGTAAGTAAAACAGAAAATTCGTTTTCAGCAAATTTTCACTAACTTCAATCAGAAATTATCCCAAAAAATCGTCAGAAAAGTTATGCGGTCAGAAGATCGGGATATTTAGTCTCATTGCGTTCTTAAGAATAATCATCAGCAAGAGAGGCGATTTCAGATTTCAGCTTAGCATGACGCTTACTTGGAGCACAACATTGACTTCTCTTGAAAAGCTTTCTTGAGAATTTAATTCATCTACTTGTTAGTGCATATCTTAGTTAGAGCTGTAACTAGAATGCAGAAACAAATTAACAATAAACTTGAAACAATAACTCATTTCGTTATTAAGCGTATTTGGAGTTTATCGAGGTGGTAGGCACTCTTGGCAGGTCTAACGCATAGCAGGAATTGTGGTTTTATGGTGAAAATTACAATTCATATTTTGAATATTAATCCATAAAGGATTAGTTGAATGTCTGAATGGTACGTTAATTAATTTAGCTACATTTAAGCGAATGCAGTCTTAATAACTGAGACTTTGTTGCGTAATTACGTACTCTTCTACTGATAAATCAATGAAACTAAATACACGTGCGAAATGGCAACTCATGTTGCCTAAAATTTTAAATACATTGCAAGAAATTACACATCTTTTATTATTTTTGGGATACTGCGCGTGCCAGATAGTCTGTCACTACTATCACGCCTCAAACTTATTAATTTGGAATCCACAACGCCAAGTGGCGTCGCTTCTCGCTGTAAATTATTAATAACTAGCTTAACCAGAGCACTTCGTATTGCCTAATTGTCTGCAATCTTATGAAAATATTCCTTGCTACATGCCGAAAATTGTTCTACTTGTTTATCAATAAATTGGCTTATGCAATTCGATTTTTTTGCAATTCGTGACACATTTGACCTTTAATGGACTATTATTTTCATGGTTTGCTCATAATTGCAAATAAGCTGTTTGTTCAGTAGATGTAAAGAGATAATATTTGGGATTGCTGTCTTTTTTGCAAGATTATTTTGCATTAATTATAATTGGATTTTAAAAGATTTTTATAACTAACTAGTCTGAGATTTGGAGATATAAATTTTCAAAATACCTTTTCAATACAATTCAATCGCTTACAAGTTCGGGTCAATGAGCATAAACAAAGTGTAATAGTCTGCTCGAGCTGCTCTTGTAAACAAATTCACAGACTGGGAAGTATCATTCTAAATGTCAAACTAGCGATATCAGAACAATTGGAAACCCAGAGTAAAAACTTAACTACACTGATACAAAGAGCGGTTTTCATCAACACTATTAAAACCAACACTAACCAAAGAATTTACCCAATTGAAATCAGGCAGCTTGTTAAGTACAAACGTAAAGCTTGACGCAAGTGGCAACAAAGTTCTGCACATTCTGAACAACAAACAAAGGCGTACAATAAATGAATTAAAAGATGTAGCTAGACTTTACAATCTCGAAAACCTATCTCCTTCAAAAGAAAACAATTCAGCTTGGTAGGCTAGTAAGAATGTGCCAGAATCGCTAAAGTCAATAGCACCAAATAGGAATGGTCATCCTACATGGACTATAACTAAAAAGGAAAAGTAGACATCTTTGCTTACTAGCTTGATGAAACATTCAGTTTAGCAGAAGGAGAATTGAGGGATGATTTGAAACCCATACAGTCAGTTAACGAAAAGCTACTTGGTTACATCGATAATGCCAAAAGAAATAGCACTGGAAATTAAAAAGCTCTCATAAGAGATCATAAGTAGCGCGCAGTACGTGACGACGCTATCAGATGTCACGGCAGGAGTCAGGTAGGAGAGAGGGGGCATCGCTCGCACACTGCGACGGCTGGGTCATCCAGGTCGGCAGCGAGCACGAGCCACCCGAGGTCGTCCCTGGAGGGGAAACCGAGTGATGGCAAAGAAGGAAGAAGGTCGAACCGGGTGAGCAGACCTTCGGCACACGAGGCGGACTTGTCAACAAAGCGCGTTGCCAGCCCTCCCAAGGAGGAAGCAAGAGGATCCACGAGGTGTTGGTCCAGCTCCCCTAGGGAAGAGGCGGGTCGTAGAACTGCCGGTGAAAAGCATCTCAAGCCGTCCACGAGACACCAGAGGTTGGTTCGGGCAGCCAAAAGGCTGGTGACGCTCTTAAGCGTCACTTCAGCAGACAAGCGCTCAGCAAAGGACAACAATACCTTAAGCTGGGCAAGAGACATTCTAAAGGCAGAGGACTCCAGGGTGGCTAGGCGTCCTGTAGCAGGAGCCAGTTAGTACCTATACTCCAAACGGAAGAATAGGTCAATGGAGGAATCGCCCAGGAAGGATAAAAAGAGGGCTAGGGTGGGCCCCGCCCACAGCGGGCCCAAAAAGCCGACAAAGCCGCGCCAATATAGTGATATCCTAAAGGAACACTTGGTGTTGGCAGTCATTGACAAGAGCCACAGGGAAGGCAGCATTAAGCCTTCCGGATGGAGCCTTCTTGAAGCGGAGCTCTTGGACCGGTTCCTGAACATTCTAAAAAAGAATCCAGGGCCCGCTCCCACCTACCGAGATGCAGGGCGACACCAAGGGCGCATCAAATTGATTGCGTGCGTGGATCAGCGATCAGCTGAGCTATACAAACATGCAATTAGCGAAGTGGGCGAACTTTGGCCAGGCGCCAAAATCGAGGCCATCTCTAGGGAGCAGATTCCTAGCAGGTCTCGCTCCAGGGCCTGGATACCGACAAAGATATCAGCTTCAAGGGTAATCGAAACGATTATCCGGATCAGTAACCCCACGCTGCCAACGAGCGATTGGAACGTGGTACCACTCGGTGTGGTCAGTGGAAGTCGACGACAGGTGGTCATCATCCTGAACGAAGAATCCATTGAACCACTCAAAGAGAGGGAGGGGGTGATCAATTACGGCTTTAGCTCCATCACCCTCACCATCTACAAAAAGGACTTGGGCGACCCCTCCAGGAGTACCGAGGAACACCCGAGGACTGTAGAGTCGGACAGCGAAACCGCGTCCGACATTAGACTAGCGTCGCTCCGCCTGGACGAGACCATAGAAGAAGACGACGCTGAGGACCCGGAGATGGTGGACGATAACGACACCAAGGTCGTCGCCGGGAACTAGGAGCATCTTTTGGATGATGAACCTGAGGGTTGTTCAAATAAATCTACAAGGCGGCATCGGCTGCACTACTTCTCCGACTGTCCACGAGGAGAGAATATATAGTCCTCATCCAGGAACCCTGGCTGGTGCAGGGTAAAATTTGCGGATTAGGACTGGGTATGTACAAAGTTCTGTACTGTGTGGGCACGGGTAAACCCCGTGCGTGTATTATGGTGAGAAACGGCATTGATGCCTTTCTCATGCCAAATTACTGTAACAGTGATGTTGTAGTAACTGCCATAAGCTCTGCGAGGCGTGTACTCTGGCTAGTCTCGGGATACTTTGCCCACGATCAAAGAATCCCTCAAGAGGAAGTAGGACGGCTACTCCAATGCCTACCACACGATGTAGGGCAGCACAGGCATAAATGACAGAGGGGAGAGGCTTCTAGATTTTATCTTGGCCTCTGACCTGGTTGTATGTATTGTAGGGGATAAGCCCACGTTTGTTACTTCGAACAGAAGGGAGGTCCTCGACATTGCTATGTCACGCGCCTGCTCGGCAGGCTTGGTAAGAGAGTGGAGAGTCCTAGACTGGGACTGCAGTCAATGGGGGAAGCCGAAACCTACATGGTGGAACCCCCAGATGTCTTTTCCTGCTTCCGCTGGAAGTTTTGGTAAACTGTGCGGTTGGAGTCACGTGACTCCGGTTGCTAAACCGCTGCTTCCTTGAAAGTATATTCCCGAAAGTGTGGAAGACTGCGCAGATCGCGTGGCTCCCAAAGTTAGACGGGAATCTGCGGCCTATTTGCCTTCTGTCGCCTATCACTTAGTGAGTTCCAATACGGGTTTCGGAAATCGATAGGCATGAGGGACACCCGCGCACAGCTACTTGGACTTTTGAACACCGTGACAAATTTGGCAAGCTTTGCCATTATATTAAAAAAACGATGGAATATAAATTTCCAAAATACGTTTTCAATGGAATTCAATCGCTTCAACGTGTGTGTCTATGACAAGCATGTAAAATTGTAGTTCGTTTTAATATTCAATATATGATTTAAATTTAATGTAAAATCAACATACATAAATTTCCCACCTTTAAAAACAAATTTTATTTCTCGCCTTAAATAGATTTTTGAAAAACCATACTGAGTGTTTGAGTTAGGGTAAATATGTCTTTGGAATTGCGAACAAGAGCCACGTGTCGAGAATGTATCGGATAGCTTTCTATATTAAAATCGGACTAATTAAGAGTCAATATTCTTTGTTTCAGAATGTGTGAATGGAATCAAATTCCAATATATTTTCTGCGTATAACGATATTCTTACGGCAAAATCATTTTAACCCTTCGAAATTATTAGAAACTAATGCCGTCTATTCTAATCCTTTTTCTTAGCATATATCTTCATGTATGAATTAATTTGAAAACGGGGACGTGACGGTTTTACATGACACAGCATTGTCGTCCGATTCAACAAGAGTACAAAAAGGAATCGTTGCGTAATATTAGGAAATTTTAGCAATATACAATTAAAATTTGTAAATCTTGTTCCAAAATCAATACTTTTAAATTATTTCACAAGCTACAACACTGGTCCAAAACGCTTATTTTCTTTTCAAATCGTTATATCTAAAAAACTATCGTACCAATTT